>JAMKCH010054379.1:0-24118 GCA_023653785.1 Ophioderma brevispina | reverse complement strand
ATATGTGTAGTATCTGTTCTTTTCAGCTTAATATCTGAAACGTCGCTCAATGAGCGGCGTGTATATTACTGATTTTTGCCAACAGGGCTACGGCCCAAGCTTGTTTTGGCCTGGCCACGGGTTGGCTCGGGATTGCACTACTTCCGAGAAGAACGGCCCACACACAAATCAAATCAAAAGTAAGAAATGGCAATATTAATAGTAAAAGGGTCGTCGTGGGATTGATACTTGCTCGTCAGCTGCGCCTACAGTGTTTCAGTCAATAGTAGTCCCTCCGTTTTGCCCGGAAGCCTTCTTGATTCGTAGAAATTACCAATAGGTACAATGTTGCAGCTTCAATATTGAATCGGTCGGGTTCTGGTCAGAATAAGTGACATTTTAAAAGGGCTTTTTTTAAAGATGGCGAGTTAATGATTTTGCTAGTGAAGCGGCTTCAAACCGGAAACCATTTATATGCAATGCCTGGGCAAAAACGTGTGTGGAGGGAATTGACCAGAATATTATGATTCCAGAAACCCCTAGAACACACTGACATGGAAACGGGATGGAGACTTAGAATAAACTAATTGAGCATCTTAAAAATGTCCTAATAGGTGTGGTGATTTTCTTTTACAGGGATAATCAACATATGCTCAAGCCGCTACAACTGACATGTAATCCAGTCAAGTGAATGGTGCAACGTCTGCCCAACGTTGTTGATGGCCGGCCGATGACCTGACACCGCAGAATATCGATTTAAGGTCAGTATACACACCCTTATTTTGGCGTTTTGAAGTATCGCTCTCGGGACTTTTGGATAAATCATGTGTATTTTTATTTATTATTATTTTCTTGGATAACACTTCAAAACAGCGGCAACACCAAACCGGTGGTTGCATCCACATACAAAGAAATTAAATACAAGAAAATTTATACAAAAATAGTATACAGAAGGAGTACAATGGCCTGTGCGTCAAGAAAATCACACCATGGATGCGCAATACAACGCGTCAGCGCCAATCTACCTGAATAGAAGTAAGGGTAACCAGCTATGAGTGCAAACTATGATTTGCACTCAACATCTCGGTGGGATTGGCGCATGAGCGTACGAAAAGCGAATCGCAATTGGGCATGATTAAAATGACTCTTTGGCCTAATATTGTAATAAATGCAGTGCAGAGGACTACAAACAGTTACATCATGATCCGTGGATCTAGTTGACCATGGAGTTACAAATACGACTACAATTTAACAATAGATCATCAAGGAGGATTAAGGTGATCCCTAGGAATAGGGGGCATAAAGTCTGACACGTTACTACCAATGTAAATCTTGAGTTGAAGTGTAGGGCATCACAAGAGTTGGAAAACGTCCCCAAAGAAGGGCAAATGGAATCAAACAGGTTTGTTAAGGATGCCAAGATGTAATTCCGATCACCTTTCGAGGCCTTTCACTTAAACATAAAATGAAGCATATCCTCCACACCATCGTTACAAAGGGGCAGAATACCGATAGATTAGTGTCCCAAGAACTTAATTTTCTATGAAGAGGAAGTACATTGGAGCGCGCCTTAAATTTAAAGCTGCGCCAAGGAAATCCTGACTCGTAAGGAGGTATCTTTCTAAGTGGGGGATTTTCTGCTGAAACAAATGTAATCACTCAGAGAGATTCTTACAAGCACCATCATACCAAGTATTAATACAGTGTTGATTGTGGACCTGTTTGAAAGTACCCACCCATCGGTCAGTCGTTTGCTGTCTGCATGAAAACATTGTCAACTCCATACCCTTTGTCTGTAGAATTTATGATTGATTGAAGCCACTTCAGCTTATTGACTAGTATTTTAAAACAAAAACAAGCTTTAAATAAACAGCTTGGGCCATCTACAGAAGTCCATGGTAAGTAAACGGGAAAGATAATTTATCTTAGTATGTCCATGCATACTTTTAAAATTCACCATCCAAGGTCCCCAGAAGTGCCCAGTGGCCGTATGCGCGGGGGCTTTTAGAATGACTCGGGCCATTTGAAGTTGAAGTTTATCAAGTTCGCCTGTAATCATTATCACTGTAAGATGAGACCAGCGCATGGTAATTGATAGACGGGAGTGCCAAAGATTTCCACAAAATATCGCCGTAGTAGACTCTATTTAAGTCATCTTGCCATCAAAACTGACTGGGTTGTAACCAATCAGACGGTGGCCCTTTTAATGACCTTCTGAGAATGGGGAGTGATCAGATGAATTTCGTTTGATCTGAACGCAAGATATTTATAGTGTCCACTTCAGTAGTGTTATTCCAGCTTCCACATTTTAGTATTATTAACCCTTTTCCTGTAATAAGGACATTAGATTTGTCGTGGTTGGTTGAAGTTTAGTCACCATTTTTGCGAGAATACTGTAGCAATATCGAGATTACGCGTACATCATTTGCGCTTCCGCAATAAGAACAACGTCTCGGCCCACAAGAGGCACTTATATTAACATCCAGGAATACGAACACCCCACATCATGCTGATCAAGCATTTTAGAAAATTCATTTATATAAAGGCAAAATAGAATGGAGACAAAAACACACCTTGTTGACGCCCTTCTTCGATATCAAAAAATCAGTAAAAATATCACAAATAAATGGCATAATTGGACATTTTATAAAGACTATCCAATATTCCAAATTCTACCCTAATCCCAACATTCCATGCGACAGATAAAAGGACCTCCCTCCAAACAGTGTCGAAAAGACTTCGAAATCCAGGATGGAGGGCCATATACGTGGTTTCTTCTCAGCCTAACCTAATTGAAGCAATGCTTTTCAAAGCGAAAATATGATCCTCGCATCTGTGATCTTTTCTAAACCCTCCCTGTATTTCTGAAAAGAAATGTTGTTTTTCTCGACAAAGGTGGATATACAATTTGAAATAATACGGTTTTAAAAAATTGTTGAAAAACAACATGACGTCAGAGGCTGCCCTATAATTATTTAATCGTTTTTGTACCCTTTTTATGATCGGATAAACGATACCCTGGTTTCCACGCAGCTGGCGTTTCTTCGAAAAGTTCAGAAGCCTATTGAAAAGTTAGAATTGAACGTGTTAGCAGACCACTAACACCCTATTTGAGAAGCTCGTGTAATCATGTCAGGTCCTGGCGACTTATTATTTAGCATCAGCGATCGCGCATTTAACAAATTATAGAAAATATCAACATAATTTAAAAGGTTACCGTGATTACCTTATCTAAGTCCACATAGGTACCCCCTTCTAAATTTTAGCGATAGAATTTTTAACGGTATGTGATTACTCTCATTCAATGCAATGTCCATCTTCCCCAGTGTATGCCAATATTGCATAATTGTTCGTTTCATTTCGTCTCTCAGTAACAGTGTTTGTCTTGAATTAGGAAGCTTATTGAAAAGGATAATCCTCTTTTTAGAACCTCTAGCTATTCCAAAAATCCCGGCAAGAGGGCCCGCCTGCATTTGCAATCTTCACACTTCTTTCAAACCTCATTTGAGAAATCTTTTGCTGAATAAGGGTCGTTACACGATGCTTATTAAGTTTATAATCCGCCAAGAATTGCGTCGCCCCTCTCATGTTGAGACTCTCCTGCTTAGACCACTTACGATGCTCCCTACAAGCCCGTTTCCTGTCCTTTATTGCTTCATCAATAGAACTGCACACCATGTTTTGATCTGAGAATTTTCTTGAAACCAATAACATCGGAAGCAACGACAGAGGTATTTTCCAATGTTCCAGAGAGAATTAGCTTCAGTAAAAGGCATCCGGGTTCCAATTACTGAAAACGCTCGAAAAGCGCTTTTTGATACAATGACCAGTCTGATCTTTTGAAATATTCAAGATATTATAGGATGGTTTGCATTACACTTTGCTTTTCTCAAGGATGAATTCAATCCTGTAATAAGAACATTGTGATCGCTACCAATATTAAACTGACGCTCCTCGTCGACAATCATTTCTTTGTGATAAAATTTTTCGTTTTGTCAGACGAGAGGAAATAATCAAAATTGAGGAGGTGGGTGCCTAAACCATGTAATTTTACCCTTGCATTTGCGGGTACAAGTATTTATAATAGACGAGCGTCATCGGCAATAAATCAAAGAAGTTCGCCAGCTATTTCTAACAGGGTCCCCACCAAAAATCTTATCACCAATACTCCCATATTTTAAAGCCCCCATAATAAGAATTGAGGCATCCAGAATCTTCCGTACTATTTTCAATTGAATGATAGCTGCCCTAGGCAATTGGTTGATAATTCACATAACTAAGTCGGATCGGTACCTTGAACCGGAAAATACTCAACAGCCGGTTTAATATATCAGCCAATGCTGATTTTGACCAAAACCTCTCAGACTAGTAGGATTGGGAATTGACAAAGATTATCATCAGTAATATGACACTATCAGAAGAAACGAGAAAGCCAACACCACCACCACCTTACTGACTCTATTTGTACCAACCCCAGTATAGCTTAATGTTGACCTAATCTTCGCTTTTCAAAAGGTCTCAGCGGACACCCAAAAATCTAGATTTGGGTCATTAGTAGCTTTGAACTTGCGTAACTTGTCTTAATACGATGTACATTGTTGAAAAGCAATATTCTTACACGGGTTTTGTTATTGTTGCTTTTCCACGACGAATTTTCTCTTTCTCCCTACAACCTTATACAAGTAGACTGTGCGAATGTTAATATTACTATTGCATTGAGACATTGATAGATATTACATTATTGGCAGTGGTATTGACATACATGTATTATTAACAACAGAAACATCATCAAAACATAATATTTGAAACATCCAGTCATCAATTAAAAACAGAGTAAATGTTCATGTCCTCGGCACGTCCATGGTTAGGAAGGCCAACAAACTTGTTAGGCCTTACTCCTGGTGCCGGCACGCACTTGGCCAGCTTCTCAGTCCCTCGTGTGAATGTGCAACTCAGCATCTGGATGGTAGAACTTATTATTAGACTAGTCTAAGCGAGCAAAGGTTGTTAAAAGTGATATGTCTACCATGGAAGCAGTTCTTGGCGACATGATTGACACCACAAAGAAACACCCTGCCTATTCTGCTTGCGTGGAAGCGGGTCGTCTAACCTGATTCATGGCACGGCGACTATTTCTTGTACGGTTGAGTCGCGCGGGACGAGCGGGTTGCCAATGACCACAATATGGCGGGGACTGGGGAAAACTTCCATCGTCATGATCGTTCGGCTTCTTAGGCTTGATGATAGGGTGCGCGTCGTTGATATTGTAACAAACGCCTGTGCCCTTCTTATTTAGGTGGATGTCCGCGATGTTAAGGAGAAGGGAACACGTATGCTGATTTGTCTTGCACTCCTAAAGTTACTGTCATTATCGACAAATATACACCCCTTTCATGATATCTTGGGTGTATACGCGCATTCATCTGCCACTTCTGTTTTGGTGATTACAATCGTCATCAACACGCGGGCAACGATGAAACAAACAATCGCCGTGTTGGAGCCCTCCTCTGTATGTCCTCAATCATCTTGTTGTATGTCTCTCGTTTCTTCTGCTGGTTCGAGACACCAGTCGTTGGTTGCTACATGGAAAATAACAGTTTCCAAAGTCTTCAACTCTTGTTTTTTTTCCCTTTAGCTTTTGATGTATTGTCGACACTTTCGCACCGCTAACACACTCTATTTTAGTGTCGGTAGCGCGTTGCATGAATGCTCTCAAGCATACTATCCACCGATAGTTAGCATTGCTAGCTGCAAGGCAAAACCGTGGTAGGTTGATTGTGACCCGCGGTTTACGGGTTCTTCACTTGGCGAGTTTGGAGATGATGGCCTCAGCTGCACGGGTTCAGGAGATCTGGGCGGGGTATGGGCCGGTGGGTCTGGGGCAGGGAGGGACATGAGTTTGGCCGACATGTCGGATACGGTGGTTTGCAAGCATTTGAGAGATTCAGCTGGTCGTACAGTTGTTTCAAGTCTCTATGTCTCTTTGTAGATCTGATCGTGTTCAGAAGATCAGCATAAGCTTGGGAAGTTTCGGAGGTACATTTGTAGGGACAAATCAGGAAACTGGTTTAGGCTGTCGCTTCGGATTCCGACACAGCACGGTGACAGGTCGTGGCACAAACACACAATCATCGTTTGCACCTTCCATGTGGTTATTCTGGAATTATCAATGCACGGAATTATGCATGCGCTCAATAAATTTGTGAGAGGAGCTGCGGGTGAGGGCTAGTGAACGGCAACAACTAGGTAAGGGAATTCCAGGTGTAGGTCGCAAAGGGGGTCAAGGGGGTCAGCAAAAGACGGTATGAGATGGGGGGGAAAAGAGAGGTTACGTACGCACAAGCTTCATTCAGTTCACTGACAATTAGCCACACTTGCGTTAGCGATAGCCGTTGGGTCCTGATTCATAGGCAAAATGGAGGCCAGCGCGCTCTGGATAAGTATCCTTGCAGCATTTGGATCAAATGTTGGAGTTGTTCATAGTTCATGTTCTTGTTATGGCTGGCGTGCTTCGATTTCACAGCATTTATCGCGTCATCCAATGATCGTTTAATTCGACGATGCAGCATGTAGTCCTTAGAAGGGACAGTTTTGTCTTGTACAACCGTGTTGTAGATGGTTTAACTGCAGGCCAGCGTCCTCATTTTACATTCACAAGTAGCATTAGGTTCTCCTTGACACAAGTCACACCAGTCTGCTTCACACGACAGCATTACAAAGTTTTCTCCTATTGTAATCAAAATTAATCCAGCAATGTGATAAATCAGTACACATCAAGCAAATATTAAATTATAATCCCGCCGTAAGCTGAAGAAATATGAAATTATGAAATCCCGCCGCGTCGTATTACTATACATAAAATGTGATAAGCGTCATGGCTCGATGAACTCGGGAAGCAGAGCGAAAACACGTCAGTACCGTACGAGAAACAAGTAACCACCTTACTCCTTGATGATATATTTGATAAAAATTTGTAAGTCGTATTTGAAACTCGATATGGTCAACTAGATCACGTAGTATTGGTCTTTCAGCTTAATATCTGAAACGTCGCTCAATGAGCGGCTTGTATATTAAACTGATTTTTGCAACAGGGTACGGACCCAAAGCTTGCTTTGGCCTGGCCACGGGTTGGCTCGGTTTTGCACTACTTCCGAGAACAGCCCACACCACTCAAATCAAAAGTAAGAAATAGCAATAATATTAAGGAGTCGTGTGGATTGATCACTGGCTCTGTACAGCCATTGCGCCTACAGTTGTTCAGTCAATAGTAGTCCCTCCGTTTTGCCCGGAAGCCTTCTTGATTCGTAGAAATTACCAATAGGTACAATGTTTTGAGCTCAATATTGAATCCGGATCGTGGGTTCTTGGTCAGAAAATGACATTTTAAAGGCTTTTGTTAGAGATGGCGATGTTAATGATTTTGCTAGTGAAGCGGCTTCAAACCGGAAACCATTTATATGCAATGCGCGTGTGTAAAAAGGGTGGAATTGACCAGAATATTATGATTTCGCATTGAATGACAGTAAAACGGGTGAGACTTAGAAACCCAACTAATTTGTAGCATAAATAAGTCCTATATTTTGGTTGATTTCTTTACAGGATAATCAACAAATATGCGCAAGCCGCTACACTGACATTGTAACCAGTCACGTTGAATGGTGCAACGTTTGCCCAAACGTGTGGATGGCCGGCCGATGGAGCCCCCCCTGACACCGCAGAATATCGATTTAAGGTCAGTATACACACCCTTATTTTGCCGTTTTGAAAGTTATCGCAACGGAGGATTAAAAATAAGGAGATGACACTCGTGGACGAACAGTGGTCCACCAGGGGGGACCTTGGTGTTCTAGAGGCGCTAGAGCCGGCTTGTGTGGTATCTTTTAATGTGGTGAGGTCTATGGAAAACCACGCCATTTGAATGCGGTGCAAGGCAGTGACCGTGTGTGGTAATTTTTAAACGTCCCCCACCCCCCCCCCCCCACACCCCCCCCCCCCCCCCCCCAACCACCCTCCCCCCCCCCCCACCCCCCACCCCCCCCCACCCCCCCCCCTGCTATTACAAGTGGAGACGGAGATCATGGCTGCTAAATCAAACATTTTTTTAAAAAATATTCTGTTCCAGTGACTAAAGAATTGACCTGAGTATGATTTGTTGAGGTTTCCAACTACGCGCAAAACGTCGTGCCCATTGGCAAGATCACACCGCCGGGACGATCGTGATGTTTCATGTAAGTTCATGATGTTGACCTAGCACGATCACGATTCATCATTGATCACAGTGTGGCGACATTTGTTTGGTCCTTTATCATTTTTCACTTGGATGTTATATTTCATTTTTTTACTTAGGCGCCCTGTTTTAATGCAAGCGGCCTATGTAAAAGACACAATGAAAAAGCGAAGGCCAGATGAATTATACTAATGCATGACCGAAATCGTGCTAATGTGACCCATGTGACAGTAGTCCTGATGATTCATGACTAGATAGTCTTAACTTTTTCATGGATGCTGTTATCATAGACTATCTAGTCATGACGCGTTGTGTGTAGTGATAGTGAGGCCATTTGCGATTCAACCTTGAAAAAAATTCTAATACACGGACTTTTTTGTATCATTCTTGTAGGGCCTATATGTGATTATTAGAAAAAATTTGTCCGGCCTTCTGGTCATGCTGCGTTGGTCAGATATCAAGGTCAAAGGTCAACTGACCTTTATACGGCATATCATGGATCATAACTCCTCAAACCATTGGTCCTAAAAGCACCAAATTAAGTGTCCATACCAAGGTTTTTGGGGTCAACAAACACAATTAGCGTACAGAAAAACGATTCAACTTCACCCTTCCTTGTTTTTCAAAATACTATGCACTATCTGCATGAATTGTACTTTAACTTGCCCCTCTCCACCATTTTAAAGGTGGTTAAGACCTCTTGGATTTGCATAGTTAAAAAAAAAAAAAAAAAAAAAAAAAAAAAAAAAAACAAAGCTCTGAACCCTTTTGATTTTGGTACAGGTTGATTGGTATAAGTCTTCTCTTTCCTTGATATCAAAAGCTTCCAATTAGTCTTCCAATTGACGTCATAGTAATGTTTTTAATAAGTAATAATCAGGGGAAACTTATTTCTCCGATTGTTGCTGAAAAGTAAGCCAATTTCCTCTTTTGAAGTTTAAAAAATCCCGGCATGTGTTATTTTGCTAGGTTTTGGGGTGACTATGAAAGAAAAATCAAGTTTTGTACCATACACAGGAGGTATTAAGTGCTTAAGCATATATATTTTGATAAAAGTGAAAAGAAAATAATAAGTTGGCCAACCATTCCCTTCCTCAAAACTGAGTCTTGTCTACCACTACCAAAGGTTAAAGGTGTGGTGACAGATTATGTTTGCCGCTAAAATGAAAGCAAATGCTGGTCCCAAGATTAGATGCATCCATTAGGTTTCAAATGTACTGTGTTTTAACAGGCCCGGACGAAAAAAACTTGTTGCCAGTGGTAAACACCCCCACCTTCCTCCCCCAGGTAGACGAAGGTTTACTCAGACCTTCAATGAGCGTGGCTTTTCCACTCCATATGAGGATGCGTCCCATTCAGCCTACCTGTGACCTATCAACTCCTAACAATGGATGGTTTTAAGACAACCCTGGCGACGGAGGCGTTCAAGTGGGGGGCCTCACCTCCTATCTCTTCGTGTGTAAGGCCGCTGACACAGCCCCTCCGTGGCTCGTCACCCCATAAACGTCCTCGAGTTATTCGCCGTCTTTCTGGCGTTGCGGCACTGACTCCCCGAGGTCAGGGGGAAGGTAATTGTTGGCAGCTGTGACAATATGAAGGTGGTGACATATAAACAAGGATGGGGGTGTAATCAGTCCAGCCTATGCAGGAGATTCTTCAAGCTATTCAGGTGGTGCCGAGTTTGGGACATCGAGCTGATCGCCTCCCATGTTTCGGGAGTAGACAATGGTTTGCGGACCAGTCTCCCAAGAGGGTCCCTAATCCCAGACAAAGCCAAAAGTCAGAGGGCCGTCGGTGGTAGTGACAGCTCTACTTTGCCCAGTTTGCCCGCCAACAATCTTATGATGGTGCGACCGTTCCACACTTGGATCTGTCGCCTCAGTCTGAATCGTCAGATGTGGCCATTTAGGAGCATACTCTTGGAACCCGATCACCGGGCCGTAAAACGGGACGCCATGGCAGTGGACCAGTCAGGTGATAGTCTATGCTTGATCATAGCTTTCTCCAGGTTGCCATGATCCCAAAAGTCATCGAGTGACTCTGTCTCGAGACTGGACTGGTCCTGCCCTGGTAGGCCCATTATGGCCACGGCAGCTGTGGTTTCCCAGGCCGCCGCAAGACCTGCTTGTAAGGGAACAGATCCATCTCCAAAGGGGGGGACCTGGTCAGAGGTCATCCAGTCGACGCGCTCGTACAGAGTGACACCATCCATGCATCCGAACCTGTCTGCTGCATTTCTGTAGACTGTACACTGATGGTGCGACTTTCTGAACAGGCTGACTTGCTCACTGTTCAGGCACAAAATTCACTAGACCATCATAGGATTACCATGTACGGTGTGCCTATAGAGAGTTCGATCCATTCAATTTCTGAGACCGTAGACCAGGTTGGCAATTCACAAAGAACTCTTTAGGAGTGCGGTTTAACTTAGGTCATGACTGTCCGAGGTTTCTTTTTAACCGAACAGCCACAGGCCAGACCATGTAAAGGGCTCGGTGTTGGCCATGACGATTTCTTTCAGACCCCTCTTGCTCCAATCTGGTTGGAAGGGTATTGTTTACGGATCGTCCTCGGTTGTAGCCTTGGTCAGGAAGTGCGGATTTGCCATTGGGTATTGCAATTCTGGTCGTGTCGGAAACAGGTTTTTTTTAAACAGTTTGAAAAACCAAACGGAAGAAAGCTTATGTCTTCTGGAACTTCCTAGTGGCTGTGTTGGTGGACTGACTGACAATAGGTTCAGATATACTGCCGTGTTACGGAAGAGGGCCCCAGCACCGCTCTGAGCGCAAGGAGCGTCTATATTCTTCCGCATGCGGCTTTTTGGCCAAGAAACCAGCTTATTTCTTTTACCCCAAAAACCGGTTTGTTTCTGCCACGTCTCACCATATTGCAGACCGGGATTGCAGACAGTTCGGAGAAGACGCAGCAGGGGACACATGAGCAGTTGGATGTCCTCAGTCATCTGAAAGGCACACCAAAAACACCATGATGGCTTTTGACTGGCTTTCTCTTGATTAGGGAATATGGATGTTTCGAAGCTCAAGCTTCCTCCTGGGCATTCATAACAGAGGATTCATCTCAGACATTTTGGACAATGTCGGTTGGAGTTTGTAATTCCACCTTACAACAAGTCTATTTGATGCATGTGTTAGTCAAGCAGTGAGAAGTGTCGCCATCCATCCCTTTGACTGATCGACCTAGATAGCATCTGGACCCAGAGATTAGAGACTATGGGTGGGGCGTTGACAGGGGGTGCGTTGGCGTTGGTCCTTCTGCGACGTTCTTCGCAACGTTAAGCCATGCAGTTGGTATTCTGTGCAAAAGTAAGGTTGTTTGTTTTGTAGTAGAAGGAAGATAGCACTAGTACAGCCCTCAGTGTTATTTCCCCTCTCAGGAGTGAGAGGGCAGGCGAGATACACTTGAGTATGATAACTACCTTTCACGACCTATGGTGCTCACGCAATTTGTATTCTCCACCTACAAGAGGTCGTTGGAAAGATTGGAAGGTGTTTTTTTTTTGTGAGAGAAACATTTGAGGGCGAATCACAGCGCCGACTTGATTTGGTCCGTGATATTTGGTGCGTGCCAGTCCCGACTATTTTGGGAAGGAGTTGGCTCATTTAGCGGTTGTAATGGGGTTTTTAATAGTAACCAAATAAAATTATGCAAAAGTTATTCACATCGTACCACACTATTAATCACACAGGGCTCATCAGTTCGAGGATCTGTCCAAGAACAATTATTCCACTGATTGACAAGAATTTGTAGTGCTTTCATTATTATATTAATGCACAATGTGGTGTTAATGTTGGTACAGACTGACGAATATTGGCTTCGTCTATGACGTTGAGACAAATTTTTTCCATAATTATCATATATAGGCCTACCAGAATATAACAAATAAGTCCTTTATTAGAATTTGTTCAAGGTTACACACGACATGTGTACAATTAGCCTTTTTTACTATTACGGTCCTCCCTCATTTGTTATTCTCCACCCTCAAGAAAAGAAGGTTGTTGTTTGAGGTTTTGTTTTTATTTTTTTGTGAGAAAAACTTTGGTGAGGCAAGGGCAAATCACTGCGCCCTGTTATGCAAAAGTGTAGTTTCAGGTTCGTTGATTATGGTCAACAGTTGGTTAGTGAGGCTTCTGATGTGCGTCCCCAAATGAAACGATTGGTCAAAGATGGGTTAGTTATCATCGATATCCACTGATTTTAAAATAGTCTTGTGGCTGTTTCATTATAGATTATGGCAATGTTTTGGTTTTATTTGATTACATGACGAGATGCTAATTTATGTTAAAAGAAAAATGGACAAATTTTGATTTTTAAAAGTGCTTTCTATTGCTGAAAGATAATTGATGACTTCATTTGTAAGCATCAAGACTGTTTTTATGTGTTATGAACCCCAAAAACATGGGTTATAGACACCACCTTTTTGGTTCTCGGCCCAATTGGATGAGCGTTATCAGTTATAACCCATCCATAGGCCGTATATAAAGGTCGTGCTTTGACCGGAATATCTGACCAACGCAGAGCAGCAGAAGCAGAGACAACTAGACGGCGGGACAAAATTTTTTGTAAATTATTCATATATAGGCTACCCAGAATATACAAAGAGTCCTTGTATTAGAATTTTTTCAAGGTGGTATTAGGGCATGTGTCAATTACGCCTCTACTAGTAGTAAAAGTGCCATTTAAGCCAGATTACACAGCGCTTCTGCTCTAACTTAAAGCTGCAAAGTGGCTTAAATATTCATTATTTGCAATCAATGTTATAATTGTAGGCATGCTGAGAGTCTCTGCATCATGTGATAAACAATTTTTCCAGATTTAAATTCACATAGAAATTTTCAGTGTGAAAACTTACTCCGTGTTTACATTGGGCTGCCAAATTTTGCGCCATGTTTACATGTTGACATGAACTTTTTTTGGGAAACAAAATTGGTAGCATCGGTACAAATTGGTAATAATAGACAATATCTACAGACTCTAGGATGCTGTATGCAAAAGAAAAGAAAATTATTTTTTCTTTTTTATTTAGGAAAATATACATCTCAAAACATCTCACCTTAAATGCCATTGAAACTCCCAGACCAGTTGTAACCTTTATGGCAACCAAAGATTATGTCAAAGTTTTAAAGATGATGCCATAAGTTTACAATTATGGGAACTAATGTGACAGTCGCTCAACTCACACCCCCCCCCTCTGCCCCATGCTGATCTTACAGTGTACACGAAAATATTTCTATGAAGATTTTAAACCACAAATACTGCTTAACCTACCTTGTAGTTACACGGTGTGCTTTTTTTAAATTAGTTAAATGAAATATTGAGAGAATTATGCAGAGCAGAGGCAAACGTGTAGTTTAGGACCCTACTGTTACGGCCATTACTGGTTAATACTACTTAAAATCACCCCCAAAATTGAATCCACTCGCCTTCAGGAACATTCTTATCCAATCGCGCTGCTTTTAACACATTTTTGTTTTAAATGTACCTTGAAATGAATGGAAATTGTCAAAAAAATCCAGTTTTTGAGTACCGATACGCCGATGATAAACACTCCCGGTGAGCTGTACCGCGTAGTCTTGCGTGTTGTGCCGTTCTAGTCTATTCCAAAACACCGCTGTTTACCCAATCGGAATGACCTGGCCTGGGTTATCCCTCTAACTTTGGACCAATCAGTTTCAGAAATGACTTTGATAGCAAATCATGAAAATTTTGCTCCAATCACAATGGCGGATCCAGGATTCGAAAAATGTCAAAAGTACGGGCGGGCCTGAACGGCTGTTGTTTGTAACTGGTCCAAAATAGCTCAAAATGGCTGATTTTGCCAAGAATTTGCAGATTACAGGAGGCGGCGCCCCCCTCCGCCCCTCCCTGGATCCGCGCCTGAATCATCCCGGCCAATCATGACCGGAATGACGCATGCGCATGCATTGATAAACATGATAAATCTTAAAAGGTAAATTTCGTTGTTTTTAGCAATTTCTGTTGTTATTCATATTCACTAGATATCCTTGAGAAACGCTTATTCTCAAAAATTGAGATGAATCCCCGATCTTGCGGGTTTTTTTTGTTTTTGTTACACAGACTGTGTTAGTATAAAACATATAGTATGAGCAAGTGATTGTTTCCCACGGTCCAATAGCCCAAGCTAGGAGGCACTGTGCTATAATTTCTGTCCGTTTAGGACAGAAAAACAAAATTGGGAAATTTTAACAGGACATGCATCAGACGTACGACCAAATTTTTACGTTTTATGTCTGGAATCAAATCGAGATGAGTCGCCCTGCCAGACGATCGCAGTCTAAGTGACTGCACCGAGCGTGGCACGCAACAAAAGTACAATGGTCTCTGCTGATGGCCAATCGTGCTAACGTACTGGGCTAGTATTTTGGCGAGAATCGATTCGCGAAAGATTCTCGTAAACTGATTTGCTTGAATCGATGTTTGATGCTCGTAAACTTTAAAAACTTAACAGTAGTGATAGTGATTCCCGCCAGTCTCAGAATTGTTTTGGGGAATTTCAAGAATGATTCACGCACACAGTGATCGAAATTAACCTCTAAACGTAAACTTCCTACTTTACTAGGATGCCTTGTACTAGGTCAAGTGCAGCTGTGCCATACGCGGTAAACGACACAAACATTTTAATGACGCGTCTCAGATTTGTTTCCAGACATAAAATAAGGGCTTGGGGGCATTCTTATTCAGTGGGAGTGGTTGATCATGTTAAACAAGAAATTTGATTGGATTAGGTCAAAGCTCTCCATAGAGGGATAGTACTGGTTGCAGCAAATTATTACACCCATCGAATGTTTGTCCTCAGCTTTGCTCAGTACAAACCCTTCAGCCACAAAAGGACAGACATAGGATTGCAGCATGTTTTTGTTGACATCATTTTACTGTTTTACTTTCATTGACAGGAGTAGCCCTACTGATACAAAGACTGTAATTACGGGACAATGTATACGTGAATTGTGGTGCACTTTGCAAGCCAAACCATATAAACAGTGATTGACCTCCCATTCAAATAGTTATCCCAATTTAATGGCAATACCTTGATGGGGTGAGAAAGAAACTACGCCTTGACATCTTCCTTTGTGCTCATGTTAACAATAACACAGAAGAAGAAACTTCTGGATTCCGTGTTCACAATTTCCAATTTCTCTGGCAAAGTGCCAGGCCCTCAAATCAAGTAGAGAACACAGTAGTTGGAACAAGCACCTTAAGTCAAGGACGCCTCAGAATAGTGGGGAAGGAAAAGATTTATGGCACAGAAGTACGATTTTTAGATGCAGGAGGGGAACCGAAAGTGTCAGTCAGACAAAACAGCGAAAGGCAGAGTATAATGGATCGGCAACCCATTTCACATACGACACTGGCTTCGACCGGGAATTGGAAACCGGGCGATTGGTGAAAGATGAGCGACTCAACCCTCTCGTTTTATTCTGTAAAATGTGTGGCAGCATAATTCTTTCCATGTTCCGTGACCCATAAATTAGAATGAGTGAGAAAAGAAAAGAAAGAAAAGTTGTGGCAACAGTCAGGCAGTGCATGACCCCATGTTCATTGCAAAAATTGCAATAACAATGCCAAATGTCAAACGTTAAGGAGGAAATCTGACTGACAATACTGTCAATGAATGCATAATTTGACAAATAAGTCGAGATGGGAGGTAGTTTAACTACTTTGTGGTTCGACTTCCAGAAGCCAACAGGTGTCAAATTGCATAGCTTGAAGCAATTGCTTTTGGTAAAAATGGAACTGTTGACAATTGGGTACCCAATCCCAGGTTTTATTTAAAAATATATTAAGGGGCATTTTGTGATCCTAAAAACCTAAAAAAAAGTTTGAGATTTTTAGTGCCCAATCTTACGTGCAAATTCGGCAGCATCTGTAATAAATCGCATTTTGTATTTTTGGCGGTTCAATGGACAAAAATTACAGCCCAGTAGCCTATGGGACGACCGCAAGATCGGGATTTCAGACTCAACTTTATAAAGGATGAGCCTGCCGTTTACAATTATTTGTCAAAAACACAATAGTAACTGTATCAAATTTAGTTGTTCATGCAATGATCTTCAGGTTTTTATTTTACAACATTTTGTGGTCCAGTTTTAAAATCTGAATACCTGGGAAACAATAGTTACTATAAACATAACGCCAAAATAATGTTAATTTTGTAACTATGGTACATTCCAAGTAGCAAAATTAATGATTACTTTAAAAGTCCCTATAAAATATATGGGTCATTCCACAGGTTGGGTCGCACTTTGTGAAGTCAAGGAATATGTTAAATGTTATTTTTTTAAGCTACATAATTTCAGTGTATTGCATTTTAATAGGTATAAATTGTTAGTATGAGGGTGAAAAATGTATAAACCTAAAGGACGACAACGATTTTATTTTTTTTGAATTTTTCTAGTACAGGGCAAGTGCCAGAGACATTTTCGGACCGGAACATGGACACCACCCCATGTTACATCTTAATGCCACTGTACTCCAAAAAATCATGCTTTTTAAACATAAATCTGAAAAACATTTCATTTACCAACGCATAACACAAGAAAAACTTTGGATAATTTTCATCAAATGATATATCAAACTATATGTTAGTAAGCGATTTTAAGTTTGGAACTGCTGTTGAGGCATAAAAGTGGACACCATGCATGTTTTTAAATATAACTTTTAAATGAGCATACATGAATCAATCATTTTAATATTTCTACATTACTGGTTGATACACATTTGATGTAGAGACACTAAGACACATTTTTTATCCATATACTTTGCAGTTGACACAGAAAAGTTTCAAAACGTGCAGACGTAACAGTGGACACCTGCCCCAAATAACCACAATATCTTCAGCACAAACAAAAATAACCAATTGCTCTCACGTGAATGTTAACTGTTGTGAACTGTCTTACAAGTCGTGATGTAAGCAATTTTGAGGATTTTAAGGTAAATTAGTACAAATTTATGGGGATTGCATCTAAAATTGTACTAAAAGTGGACACACCTGTTACGTGGAAACCTCATTTTTGATGGGACATACTATACATGTAGGAGGCATACCAGGAGGCTGTTTTGTAGTGTGCAAACCACAGTAAAGGGCTTTGAGAAGGTACAATCTTTTTTTGCTGGTGATAGTGCATGGGCCCGTGTGTGAAGGCAGAGATAGTCCGGTGGGAGCCCATAGTCCGGGGCTCCATAGGGACGATAACGGAATAAAATTAAAGCGTGAAAAATTAATGGTGAGTAAAGAGTCAACTGGATCGATTGCCCCATTGTTCACCAGTGATTCCCGGACTATGGTGACGCCGACAATGGTACTTATACACCGAGGGCCAGGCGGGAAAATTTTTTAATTTCCCATGTGCCGGACGGGATCGCAAAACATGTTATATTCCAGTGCGATTTTTAAATAGGCATGCATAAAACTAGATTGTTTTATTCTATGGATTATGGTTAATATAATTTCGTTTTTGAGGACAAACCACTCGATATGTGTCAATATTATTTCATAGTATTAATACCATTTGTTATACAGGTTTTCCTTAAAGCGTCCCAAGTACTGGGGGAACAGGTTTTGATCTATTTGTAATTCCGTATCATGCTGAAGGAATCTAGTAATGCACATTCCAGATGCATTGTAGGAGCTTGAAAGACATTCCGATGGGATTATAAGGAGTACAACAAGTAATTGGAAATGGCTGTGCAAAAAAAAATAATAATTAATTACAATCAAGAAAAAAAATGGCAATTTTAATTTTAATATCTTCTGATGTTTAATCTGCAACGGATTTTAAGTTGCCCGCTGTCGTCTGTTATGGCGCAACAAGAATAGACTTGTGCCAAGTCTGAGTGCAGGAATTGCCACGTACGGCACTATGTTTATGTTAGAAAATTTTTTTGCCATTAAACTCATTACTACTTAGATTCCCGATAGTGTCTTTGACAAAAACAAGGAAAATAAGTTTCACTGTGATGTTGTTTCTTTCTTTTTAGTTTAGATACCATTATAAATATATTTATTTTTAATCTAAAATGATTTATTTAGGACTTTCATCGTCGTTGGCTAAGAAGTTCTAGCCAAAAAGCTGAATGAATAGTAATGCAGATATTGTAAATAAAAGGCCTTGTGGTAAGTCTTATTCACTGTTATTTCCTTAGTATTCATTCGCACGTCACACAACTTTGTTGGCACGGAAGGAAAGATCCATGTACCATGGACTTGGTGCAATCGAGGGCGCTATATAATAGCCGAGTCTTGCAATGCGAAGTCGTACTATCATGGTTACAACGTGAACACGTAATCTCTATGACGGTGATGTTAACATAAAGAGGACCATAAAATTTCGTTTGGCCGCGCGAACTTTCGTATTTTTGCCATAGCCATATTGTGGGGTAAGGAGCAAACGAGACAGGCGCTAAGTGTCAACCTACCTGGTTATCGCTTCTCGGCATTTTGGCTAAGATCATTGTGTATCAATGCAGATCACACTACCATTGCACACCCTCGGGTAGGTGTAGGTTGGTGGAAGCGTGGGCTCGGGCACATTGGCCCTCCGGGGGGTGACATTGCGACATACACCCGTGTTTGGTATGGGGACCTTTGGGTCCCTTTTTTTTCTTTTTTTTTGTCTATCCAAAAGTTACGTCTGACCGATTCCAATTCCCTATTCCTTTTGACGGAGGTGTGGCTCGGTTTAGGCACGTCCAACCTTTCAAGAGGAAGATGGATATGCCCTATTATGAGGTTTATGGACAATGAAACTCGGTAAATTTTGACAAATTACCTGAAATTTCAGGTCGATTTGGCAAATGGAAATAGGAAATTTATTGTTCAATTATCGGCTAAGGGCTCCCGGTGGTGGTTGTCATCTAACAAAAAAACAAAAAAAAAAAAAAAACCAAGATCATGTGTAGTATCTGTTCTTTTCAGCTTAAAATCTGAAACGTCGTCGCTCAATGAGCGGCTTGTATATTAAACTGATTTTTGCAACAGGGCTACGGACCCAAAGCTTGCTTGGCCCTGGCACGGGTTGGCTCGGTATTGCACTACTTCCGAGAACGGCCCACACCACAATCAAATCACAAAAGTAAGAAATAGCAATAATAGGAAAGGAGTCGTCGGGGATTGATCACTGCTCGTTCCAGCCTTGAGACTACAGGGTTGTTCAGTCAATATTAGTCCATCCTTTTGCCGGAAGCCTTCTTGATTGTAGAACCCCATATAAATTACCAATAGGTCCAATGTTTTGAGCAGCTTCAATATTGAATCGGTAGTGTGGTCTGAGTTCAGAATAGTGACATTTAAAAAAAGGGCTTTGGTTTCGAAGATTGGCCGAGTTAATGATTTTGTAGTTTGAAGCGGCTTCAAACGGACACCATTTATATGAAATGCGCGTGTGTAAAAAGTGTGGAATTGACCAGAATATTATGGATTTCGCATTTGATTGACAGTTTAACACGGTATTGAGATTAGAAAAACTATTTGGTAGCATAATTAGTCCTATATTGTGGTGATTTCTTTTACAGGGCTATCCAACAAAATATGCTCAAGCCGCTACAACTGACATGTAATCCAGTCACGTTGAATGGTGCAATTTGCAACGTCTGCCCAACGTTGTTGATGGCCGGCCGATGACCTGACACCGAAGAATATCGATTGAAGGTCGTATACACACCCTTATTGTTGGCCTTTGAGTATCCTTTCCGGACTTGGCTAAGATCATGTGTAGTATTCTTTCTTTTTTTAGTTGGATACCATATAAATATATTTATTTTTAATCTAAATATTTATTTAGGACTTTCATCGTCGTTGGCTAAGAAGTTCTAGCCCAAAAAGCTGAATGAATAGTAAATGTAGATATTGTAAATAAAAGGCCTTGTGGTAAGTCTATGTCACTGCTTATTTCCTTAGTCTATTCGCAGTCACACAACTTGGTTGCCACGGAAAGCTCCATGGTATCCAGGTCAACCTTGTCGCATCGGGGCCTATTTATAGCCGATCTTGGCAATGCTAAGTTCGTTACTATCATGGTTACAAACGGTGAACACGTAACTCTATACGGTGATGTTAATAAAAACAGGAGGGACCATAAATTTCGTGGCACGCGCGAAACTTTTCGTATGTGGCCATAGCCTATTGTGGGGTAAAAGGAGCAAACGACGACAGGCGCTAAGTGTCAACCCCCTGTTATCGCTTCTCGGCCTTTTGGCTAAGATCATGTGTATGCCAATGCGATCACACTACCCATTGCCCACCCGGGTAGGTTGGTGGAAGCTGTCGGGCCCCGGGCACACTTGCTCCGGGGGTGACTTGCGACCATCACCAGTGTTCTGTATTGGTGTGACCTTCTGGGTCACCTTTTTTTTTCTTTTTTTTGTCTATCCAAAAGTTCGATGACCGATCCCAATATCCCTCTTCCTTTTGACGGAGTTGGCTCGTTTTAGCACGATCCACTTCTTGTCAAGAGTAGATGGATATGCCCATTATTGAGTTTGGACATTGAACTCGTACTTTTTTGACAAATTACCTGAAAATTTTCGGTCGATTTTGGCAAATTGGAAAATATGGAAATTTATTGTACAATTCGGCTAAGGGCATCCCGGTGGTGGATGTCCTCTAACAAAAAAAAAAAAAAAAAAGATCATGTGTAGTATCTGTTCTTTTCAGCTTAATACCTGAAACGTCGCTCAATGAGCGGCTTGTATATTAAACTGATTTTTGCAACAGGGCTACGGACCCAAAGCTTGCTTTGGCCTGGCCACGGGTTGGCTCGGTATTGCACTACTTCCGAGAACGGCCCACACCACAATCAAATCAAAAGTAAGAAATAGCAATAATATTAAAGGAGTCGTCGTGGGATTGATCACTTGCTCGTCCAGCCTTGCGCCTACAGGTTGTTCAGTCAATAGTAGTCCCTCCGTTTTGCCCGGAAGCCTTCTTGATTCGTAGAAATTACCAATAGGTACAATGTTTTGAGCTTCAATATTGAATCGGTCGTGTGTTCTTGGTCAGAATAAGTGACATTTAAAAGGGCTTTTGTTTAGAAGATGGCGATGTTAATGATTTTGCTAGTGAAGCGGCTTCAAACCGGAAACCATTTATATGCAATGCGCGTGTGTAAAAAGTGTGGAATTGACCAGATATTATGATTTCGCATTGAATGACAGTAAAACGGGATTGAGACTTAGAAACAACTAATTTGTAGCATAATTAAGTCCTAATATTGTGGTGATTTTCTTTTACAGGGATAATCAACAATATGCTCAAGCCGCTACAACTGACATTGTAATCCAGTCACGTTGAATGGTGCAACGTCTGCCCAACGTTGTTGATGGCCGGCCGATGACCTGACACCGCAGAATATCGATTTAAGGTCAGTATACACACCCTTATTTTGGCCGTTTTGAAAGTTATCGCTTCTCGGCCTTTTGGCTAAGATCATGTGTAGTATCTGTTCTTTTCAGCTTAATATCTGAAACGTCGCTCAATGAGCGGCTTGTATATTAAACTGATTTTTGCAACAGGGCTACGGACCCAAAGCTTGCTTTGGCCTGGCCACGGGTTGGCTCGGTATTGCACTACTTCCGAGAACGGCCCACACCACAATCAAATCAAAAGTAAGAAATAGCAATAATATTAAAGGAGTCGTCGTGGGATTGATCACTTGCTCGTCCAGCCTTGCGCCTACAGGTTGTTCAGTCAATAGTAGTCCCTCCGTTTTGCCCGGAAGCCTTCTTGATTCGTAGAAATTACCAATAGGTACAATGTTTTGAGCTTCAATATTGAATCGGTCGTGTGTTCTTGGTCAGAATAAGTGACATTTAAAAGGGCTTTTGTTTAGAAGATGGCGATGTTAATGATTTTGCTAGTGAAGCTGCTTCAAACCGGAAACCATTTATATGCAATGCGCGTGTGTAAAAAGTGTGGAATTGACCAGATATTATGATTTCGCATTGAATGACAGTAAAACGGGATTGAGACTTAGAAACAACTAATTTGTAGCATAATTAAGTCCTAATATTGTGGTGATTTTCTTTTACAGGGATAATCAACGATATGCTCAAGCCGCTACAACTGACATTGTAATCCATTCACGTTGAATGGTGCAACGTCTGCCCAACGTTGTTGATGGCCGGCCGATGACCTGACACCGCAGAATATCGATTTTCATGTCAGTATACACAACCCTTATTTTGGCCGTTTTGGAAAGTTCTCGCAGGAGGGATTTAAAATAAGGAGATGACACCGGTGGACGACAGTGGTCCCACCAGGGGTGACCTTGGTGTTCTAGAGGCGCTGAGCCGGCTGTGTTAGCATTTTTATATGTGTTTGGAGTCTATGGAAACGCGCCATTTGAATTCTGTGTCAAGGCATGACAAGTGTGTGTAAATTTTAACGTGCTATCCTTCAAGTGGAGTACGGGTATCACTGGCTGTAAATCAACTTTTTTTAAAAAATATCTGTTCCCGTGATAAAGCAATTGACCTGAGTATGATTTGTTGAGGTTTCCAACTACGCCAAAACGTCGTGCATGGCCAATATCACACCTCACCGGGACGATCGTGATGTTTCGTACCGTAAGTTTCATGATGTTGACCTAGCACGATCACGATTCATCTTGCTTCACAGTGTGGCGACTTTTGTTTGGTCCTGTGATCATTTTTCCACGTTGGATGTTATCATTCCATGTTTTTTACTATAGCGCCTTTTAAACAATCGGCCTATGTACATGCCACAATGATAAGCAGTAGGCCCAGAAATGCATTATAAATCATTCATGGAGGGGGGGGGGGCGAATCGTCTAATGTTTGCATTGACATAGTCCTGATGATCTTGACTAGATAGTCTTAACTTTTTCATGGATGCTGTTATCATAGAATCTAGTCATGACGAGTTTTGTTGTTATTAAAAAGTGGCCATTTAAGCCAGATACACAGACAGCTTCTTGTATCTGCTCTAACTTTACAGCGCAAAGTGGCTTAAATATTCATTATTTGCAATAAATTTTTTTTTTTTTTTTTTTTTTTTAATGTTTTAATATTGATGGATAACCAGTTTCCAGATTTAAATTCACATTATGAAATTTTCAGGTGAACTTACTCGTTGTGGCTACATTGGGCTGCCAAAGTTGGCAGCAATGTGTACATGTTGACATGAACTTTTTGGGGAACAAATTTAGCATCGGTACAAAGTGGTAATACAATTATTCTCAGACTCTCGAGATGCTATGTATGTCAAAAGAAAATTATTTATTTTTTCTTTTTATTTAGGAATTACCTCTCAAAACATCTCAAACCTAAATCCCATTTAAACTCCACAGAACCATATGTAACTTATGCACCAAAGATTATGTCCAACTTTTAAAAGATGATGCCATATTAAGTTACAATTATTGGAACTAATGTGACAGTCGCTCAACCACACTGCCTTGCAATGATCGTACCGTGTAACGACGAAAATAATTTCTCATGAAGATTTTAAACCACAAATACTGCTTAAACTACCTTGTAGTTACACGTGTGTGTTTTCTCTTAAATTATTTTAATGAATATATTGCGAGTAATTATTGCAGAGCCATAGAAGTTTAGTTTAGGACCCTACATGGGTTAACTGCCATAACTGGTTAAATCCTACTTAAATCCCCCCAAAATGATCCACTCGCCTTCAGGAACATTCTTCATCCAATGCTGATTTTAAACACATTTGTTTTAAAATATGTCCTTACCTTGGAAGGAAAATTGTCAAAAAAAAACCCTTTTTGAGTAACCGATAAGCCGATAAACACGCCCGGTGAAAGCTTGCACCGCGTAGTCTTGCGTGTGCGTATTCTATTCCAAAACACGCTGTTTCCCACTCGGAATGCCCCTGCCTTGTTATCCCTCTAACTT
>JAMKCH010054377.1:0-14701 GCA_023653785.1 Ophioderma brevispina | reverse complement strand
AGGTCTATTACGCAAGATGCATCTACCATTGCATCTGTGACACGTTCCTTGTTCCGTTCTTACAAATCTGTTGATATAAAAGGAAGAAGCGTTGTAGGCAAATAAGTTTGTTTCCAGTAGGTAGCCCAAAAACCTAAATGAAAATGCTATTTTTTTTTTTAAAAAGGTAAAAGGATTTCCTCAGAAATGCCTCAAATCACACCATCGGGAACTAAAACATTTGCAAACTGTAAATTATTAGTTTATGAAACAAATATATCTCTATTTGGGATCACATATTTTTTCTATCTCCAGAAGCTTTTTTGACCTTATAGGCATGGTGGGTGCCCCAGAAGAGGGAACACTTGATATTTCTGAGGTTAAACATTCCTTGAAACTTGGAATGGAATTGTTGCAGACACCTACCGATGAATGTATTTAAAAATTTATTGGATAAACAAGTTGAAAATAAAACTAGTTCCTGAACCGCCTGCCTATAGAAATATGCTGAAGATTAGGAGGTTTATTGATAGAAAAAAAAAAAGGGGAAAATTGTAAAAAAAATTTTGGGTTCTTAAGTCTGATTTGGGTAAGACAGTGCATTGAAGTCCTGTAAGTTGAGAAAATACTAAGAATTTGACAGCAACTGTGATTCTTCAATCTGTCAGCACTTGTTTTATGTTACCGTCTGGGCGTATGCCCCCATTAATGGTTCAAAAGAGCCGGGGGGGGAGGGGCACTCCTTTAAAGAGACATAGGACATTCCAGAAGTGGCCCCCATTTTTTTTTGAACCCTGGTGTTTTGCATATTTGGAATGCTTACCACTATATTAGATCACACTGAAGTTGAAGAAGCAAATACGCCTCGTTGTAAAAGTGATTTAGTATTTTCTGTCATCACAACAGAAATTCAAAGGATGGTTTTCTATAGGGATAGTTACGATAGCATGCAGTTCTAAACAAGTTTTGCGGTTTTCTTTTGTACTTGTTTGTCCATAAATCTTTCCAAATGTTTTCGGTAGGTGGTCGACAACCGATCCGTGGTAATTTGAGAAATTTGTATCCTAAAAAAACAAATCTCTTCTTTCTGTCACTTTAAAATGTTGTAAGACCTGTTGAATTAACTTTTAAAAATAATGAATTCCATAAGTTAGATTGCCAGAACTTTGTCTAACTGATCTGAACAAGGATTTTAGCCACAGGCAAAAACACTCGAACGCGTACTTGATATGAAAATAGAATTGAGTGAAAATTTCCCACCCAAAAATTAGTGAACTGTTTTAAGCCACTCCAAAATGAGTGTTTGTACTTAGAAAGAGCAAATTCCCACTCACAAAGAGTGAACATCACTCCAAAAAGAATTACATTCCACTCGTTTTTTTGTGTGTTCCGCGTTTCACTCAAAAGTGTTGTCCTTGTTAACTCCTCAACGAGTGGAACCCACTTTTACTCTTTTTGAGTGGAAATTCATCTCTGGTTTAGAAGAGTTTTCACTCTTTGGGGGTAAAATTTCACTCGTTTACATCAGAGATATACCCTAAACAAGAATGGGGGGTAAAATGGTTAGTAAATCGCTCATTGTGCCAATAGTAATGACTAAATCAACTCTCTTAGATCTTTTAAGGAAGTCCCTAAGAGAGGATATCCTGCAAGAAACCTCTCTTCTACAAAATCAGCTGTTTTGAGACCCTAAACGTGAATCCACGTTTTCTTTCCATGTCCTTCTTCCACAGGGTGCGTTAATGTATACTGAGACCTGTCGAATTATAGAAATGTTTTACTTTGACAAAATTCTTGTATCACAAAAGTTTTCCCATTCCCACAAAATTAACTTTGCTTTGCTTGAGCCTCACATTAAATATGTCCTTGGTGATCCTTTATGGATGGCAAATACAAGTGGAAACTCAGTCGAAAACGCTATTACGAAAAAACGCTATTATGAGCGGAAATACGCGGTCCCGTTTGATTCCCTATTGTTTTGTATACAAAATAAATCGTTTACTACGAGGTAAATAGTACGAAAACCGCTAATAAGAGCACAGAATGCGTCCCAACGCGGAACATTTTTCCATTATGTACAGGTATGTATCTGATAACACAAGCATTTTCATGAAATATAACACCTGAAATTTTGGCCCGTAAAGTCTGTATAACTGACAAATACGCATTGGATTCCACTACCATAATTTCTCGCCATTGAATTGTCATCACTCTGCAATCGCCAATAACTATAGCCTGTGTCATACCCTCCTTCTTAATTTTCGTATGAGTTGTACCTTATGCGTATGATTGAAGCTTCAACAAGGTCAACTACTAGAATTGCATGAATGCATGACAGCGATGCCGTTTAGGCTAATTCTGCTGCTGGGAGTGGGGAGTAGACGAAATTTTTGCTTGCTTTGGATATGATACTTGATTACAAGATGTACCTATACATGAAGTTTAATACACAATTCCGGCTATCGAAGATATACAGAAGTCAGCCCGGCGAATTTTGTAACTAAACAAGTTTCCATTGTACAATTTGAAGATCTCTTGACGGGACTATGTGTTGAGCACTTCCCCCCCCAACTCACAAAATCATGTGAAGCCCAAAATCACATTTGAGACGTTGCCCCCCACCCCTTTACCTTTGGGTGGCTGTGTAGGATACCAGTATCGGGTTACATGGGGATCCACACTGGTCCTCTTGATTCCAGTCTTTTTGTAAACACTCTTAGTTCCTGTTGTAAAGGACGTGTAAACCTAGAACAGCATGCTTGGATGCGCTATGTCTACTATTACTATGACCATCCCCTTTGCCTGAAGTGGCGCATATCGTCACAATAGTGGCCTTCGTCGGGCGTCTATCATGGTCAGCAAGCAGCTGCGAAGGTCTGAAAACAAAAGGAATTAAGACAATTGCTATAATTTAAGGTAGGATCATCCGATAAAATGGTCTTACAGAAAAATAAAAAATGAAAAATAAAAATAAAAAGAAAAAAAAAGATGACCATAAAACAAATCACCTACATCAATTAAGGTCCAACCCTGACTATGGTAAGGATTGAACTTTCCTATCTATTTTTTTAAAAATTCCTAATTTTTTCATTAAATCATTTTCCCAGCCTAAAGGAGGTGCTTTTAAACAAACGTCAGGGGATAGTGTATAAACAAAATACTAAATTTTTCACGTTGGCTTTTTTAAATAAGTGTTCACATTTAGGATTTAGAAAAATGATTTTAGGGAAAAATAATTTAGGGGAAAATTAAAACACCTGTAATTTCAAATAGCAACCCACCTCAATATGCAAATCCAACGTGAGAATTTTCTAATTTGATTTCCTTTATATGACAACTTACTCATCACCAAGGGAGTTGTAGTTCCATCTAGGCACAAATTACTGAAAGTGGACACTTCAGTAATTTCTAGGAAATAATCAACCAAAAAGTGTGTTGGGCCAACTGTTCTTTGTTGTTGATGACATACAGGAAAAATAAAAACAAATTTAGACATTTGTTATTTCTAACATAAAACAACAAACCCCCCCACCAATCTTATAACATCAATATTTCTTTTTTGTTTTTTTTTTTTTTTCAAGAGAAAGAAATGAAAAAAAAAGGTAGTTTTTCACAAAAAATTGGACCCCATTTTGGTCCATTTTCTAGTACTGTCCAAATCAGTCCCTGTACAAAAGTCTATGGGGAAATTGAAAAGGCATTATGTGACTATCTCCAACATGCCTTTTTGGAAAAAATAAATGGCACCAGATGGTTTTCTCTTCACCAATACCAACAATTCCATGAGGATTTCCACGAGATCTGGGCACGAAGCCGAGCCGATGATCCAACCTTAGTTATGTTAAATGTCTTGTCTGCAGATAAACCCTGAACAATTGACTTTAAAACAAAAACAAAAACAAAACAACAAAACATACACTATCTGGAGATGGCCAAACAAATTACAAGGTGAAGTTAGAATATGATTTATATCTCTTTAAAGGTGGTGACCTAATTACAATGACCTGATTAAACAACCTCTTCTCCGCAAACTTTATCATCAAATAAAAGATTTGACGATAAGAAAGACAGAAAGTTCATATTCTTCTCACTATCGTACATAGTGAAATGTTAGTGCACGGATTGCTGCCTTTTGATTTTATGAACCAAATGTCTCACAAAGTAGCTATCCACTATTTTTTTTATTATTAGTATCATTCTTTTGGTTCCCCCCGCAGGATCACCCAAACACCTGCATGATCCTCTACTCCCCACCTCGCCGGCATCCACGCCGAACCCGCCCTATTACAGGACGCATCCACCCATACACCACGTGATTACTAGTCTTTCACCCACCCTCGTGAGGACCACCTCATGACTCCATTTCAAAACAATTACAACCATGAATCTTCAAACATACCCCTCACCTCACGACCCCCCGCCCACGGTCCTCCGCCACACACACGAAACCTCTGCCACAACAGCCCCTACGCCTAAACACCGCGTTCAGTCCTCCTGATTAAATTTTTTAGACGACACCCTCCCACCTAGCCGTCCCGATTAAAACCCAGCTGGGACTTCCTAGAAGCAATAATCCAAATTGCTGAACTGATTTCACTCAAATTTGTTGTAATGGATATTTTTGGTGAAGGCGTCCAGTGGGTTGAGAAACAAGAAAATCGGACCATGTGATCGAGTTCGCCCACCTTTAAGAACAGCTTGATAGGTCACCTAAAGGGCTGACTCAGAGATTAAAAAGTAATACTAACTTGTTTTGTCTGTGTAGTTCCAAAATAGTCCACTAGAATTAAAAGATGGTTACCTAAAATGCTTAATTCAAAGTTTGGAGATGAAATATTGTGTTTTCCTTTGATGTAGTAAACATTAATGTTACCAATAAGGTACCATACATACTGTGTAATAATTAACATTCTGGATATGAAATTTTATCACATAAGTTCTGATCTTCTATATGAAAGGACATCGAGTTAAGCTTAGCTATTTCACACAGTGCTTGGTATGGGGAACAAAAATCATTATGCATATGCAAAACAAGTAATGGCTTGTTAGGGAAATGATGGAGCCATCTCAGGATTTGTCATTTTTCAACATAATGCAAATGAGGCGAGTGAAAAATATATGTACAGTGTATAAAATATCTATGCAGGAAACTAAAGCAATTATGTAATAGCATAAACGATCATTTATCCAAAAGGATTACTTTGGAGAATGGCCAATGAAGGTTAACATAAAACAGATTATAATCTCAATGCCACAAAAGCGGCATGCCAAGGTGCACAGGGGATCAAACAAAGAACATGCAGCCTGCAGTATAGAAATCGACAGGGGCATAACCGGACATGAAGTTCCGCTGCCGCGAGACGGGTAGACCCATTTTTTTTCAAGTCGGGTTCAAAATCTGAAGGGGGGGTTGCAGAGCCGGGGGTAACTTTCTACCGTCTTCAGTCTATGCCTCTTTCTTTCCTCCTTCTTCTCCCCTTCCTTCTTATATTGCCCGAGTGTACGTTCTACTTTTCCCCATGTCTTATGCTCTTGTAATTTTCGCTTTTACCCCGGCTTCTTCTCTTTTCTTTCTCTTTGTTCTCTCTCTCTCACCTTTTTCCTCCCAGTTTTTGGACTCCCTTACCGATTTATTTTGTGGTCATGCAAAACCCCCCCCCCCCCCCCCCCCGGCCCAAATGGGTTACGCCACTGGAAAAACCGAATCGTATTGGATCGTTCTGCTCTTAATGTCATGCAAGGTAACATATCACATATGATCACTATACTGTTTATCACTTCATCGTGAGCAGGAGGAGTAGATTCACAATCGCTGGTGACGAACCTAAGTGCGGGCGTACATTACAAGCGGTATTGCAAACAAAGAAGGCAATGCAAAAAGACACATGTGAGCATGTGTTGTAAGTCTAATTCCACGATTTTCCCACTGCCACAATGAGGTGCAACAGAGTACAGAGTGGTCCATAAAAAAGTTTACCCTTATTCCTCTGCAAATTTCTCAGAATTGTGGTAGACATATCCAAAAGTAGGAAGGTATTAACTACAGTATCTTTTTGGAACCTTGTGAAAACGGCATTGAAAGCAAAGCTGAAATGGCAAAATGGCCCGCAATCTAGAGAAAAAGTATAGAAAAAAACCACTTTGCATACCGTATTAAAGTCTATGACACCCTGGTGGACAGTCCTGAATTATATCCAAGATTGATACAAACATGAACAATGACCCCGTCATGGGACAGTGGGAAAGACTTTAATAATTACCAAAGATAAAGATTAAGACCACCCCTTCGAAATGTACAAGCAGAGTCTGATCAGTCATGGGCAAGAAAAACAGCATGTATCTTTCAATTTTAAAAACTTTGAATAATAATTGTCAAAGTGGGGTTTTCAGTTTCAGTTTCAAGTTCAGTTTACGGTTGAGGTATTCTCTCATTCAGGTTCAAATGGTAAACACTGCGCACAAACTTAAGGGTGGCAGTAGTTGGTAGTGAGTAGAGCTCCAGTTCACGCCAATGGTATTGATTCTGTCAACATATGGTTGTCCCATAGGGAATTACGTGTGGCACTGTGGCGCAAAGTGAGGTTTGGCCATTTTCGCTATATGGCCACCATTTTGTTATTTTGAGCTTACCCGTTGCTTTTTTTTTGTTTGAACGTTGTTTTCACCAGGTTCTATTAACAAGATATTGTAGTTAAAATAAATATCTTCAAAAAATTGTGATATGTCCACTTTGTGAGAGATTGCAGATATAAAAGTGTAGGGGTAGGTTTAAGTATTGGATAAACCTTTTTGAACAACACTGTATAGCACTTCACGTTGTACTGATCACACCTGTTGGACCCCCAGGTTATTTGTGGTCACGCTCCAAGGAAACTGGTGGTTTGATGCAGTTGACAAGAGGCGCCGTTTGATCAGGCGGTGGCGGCCAAGCATCATAAGTAAAGCAATTCACAAAAATGTCAAAAGAAATCCTACAGGAATACAAAGTGCAAACCACAAACAAAAAACAAAAAAAAACAAATTTTGCGGGGCTTTCCCATGTGGAGTCAAGTCATGCGGTGCAGTGTGTTTCCATGACCTACATACGAACCTCGTCCTCGTATCGTTATTGAATACACAAAAAAATCGAAACCCTTCCAGTGGAAGTTGATTCTTCAACCACAGAGGGTGTATTGAGTCAATCCAACGATGCACCAGTTTGGGAATTTCACTCATTAAGATCATGTGACCCCACCGCAGCGAAAGTCCTATTCTTAGCACTAAAAACCCCTGACTTTGTACAACTCATGTTAGCCCCACAAAGCATTAGAACTTAGGCGAATTTGTAGATGATTTTGCGGGCGCGGTGGGGGTCTTGTCTTTTGATCATTGGTGAAACGTCCAGTGGTTATTAAACTTTTGGACACTTTTTATCCCTAAGTACCCTGACAGGGTGTATAGTACAGTACAGTATAAGCACATTGCAATGCATTAGTGGGATTGGCTTCAAAACACCCTCTTATGTAGACCTACACTCACCCAGAAAGGAGCCAGGAACATTGCCCATTCCTGGGTCCTACAAGATCTGTTAATCAGATAGCTCCAGTAAGTTGGCCTGCTAATACTCCGCATGGTTGATAGATGTATACCTATTGGAAAAAAAAGGCAAACAAAAAAACAAAGACAGTTAGAACTACATGTTGTCACTTAGTGGATAAGGCCTAAAAGAAGGAAAAAGAAAATTCCCAAACCTTGTTAATGAGCTTTGTCATTTGTGTCACCTTCAAGGATTTGCAGGAGACACATCCATGTATGTCATCTGTGGTGGTTGTTTAAAAGGGCATAACCGCTAATTTTTAGTTTACATAGTGATTACATATGTTTAAAACGATTCTAACATTGAGATATTAGTCAATAAATTAATCAGCTGATTAGAAGCAAAAAGATAAATCGGGACCACTGCATGGGCGATCCATGTTACCAATAATATCACGGCCATGTGACGCTGCGGCCATCTAGACGGCCATGCCTACGTCATTGTGCTATAGTTTGTTCCATGATGATGTCAAAGAAAAAGTAATACTTATGAGTACTCTAACAGGTTTGTATGCCTTTGAATCGCCAGAACATCTCAGGTGATTATTATCCCAATTAACATCAATACAAAAACGAGTATGGCCTCGTTTACTTCGGATGTAAACGATTTACCACAGTATCCCAATGAAGAGTAGCGCCAATTGAAGTCCCAACCCTGAGTCCCATATCACACCGTTCGTTCAGGCTGGAACAGAGAGACAACGCATTGAATGTCTCCAATGATGTTACGCGGGGATTTTAAGTGTTTGTAATAGTATGTGGAAGTTGAGAGACTTTATATGAAGGCTTACTCGAGCTTACAGATGAAAAATTTCATTGACATTAGTCCCGCCTTTAAAAATAGATACAGTGACATTTTTTGAAACCCACACTGATAGCACTTCACGTTGTACTGATCACCCACCTGTTTGGAACCACCAGTGTTATTGGTGGTCAGCTCCAGGAAAATGGTGTTTGATGCAGTTGAAAGAGGCGCTTTTGATCGGTCTGCGGTGGCGGCCAAGGCCTCATTCATTAAAGCAATTCACCAAAATGTACACAAAGAAATTTACAAGCCAATACAAAAGTGCAAACCACAAACCAATTGGGTGCTTTGATGTGGGTCAGTATATGGTGCAGTGTGTTTCCATGAACTACATACGACCTCCGTCTCGTTCGTTATTAATACAAAAAGAAATTCAGAAAAACCCTTCAGTGGAGTTGATTTTACCACAGAGGGTGTATTGAAGTCATCCCACGATTTGCACCAGTTTGGGGAAATTTCAACTCATAGTCATGTGACCCCACGAAAGTCCTATCTTAGCACTTAAAAACCCTTTGACTTGACACTCATGTTAGCCCACAAAGCATATTAGTACTTACGGGAAGTTTTAGCATGATTTTGAATGAAACGTCCCGTGGTTTTAAATTTTGGAACACTTTTATCCCTAAGTAATGACATGTGTAATAGGACAGTACAGTATAAGCACTTGCAATTGATTATGGGATTGCGTTCAAAACACACCCTCTTCCATAGACCTACACTCACCCATGAAATGGCCAGACATTGACATTCATGGTCCTCAAGATCTGTTATCAGAGCCGTCCAGTAAGTTTGGCCTGCTAAAACCTCCGGCATTGTTGATTAGCATGTATACCTATTGGAAAAAAAGCAAAACAAAATAACAAAGACAGTGTAGAACTACATGCTGTCACTTATGATAAGGCTAAAGAAGGAAAAAGAAAATCCAACATTGTTAATATGCTTTGTCATATTGTGTTTCACCTGAAGGATTGCAGGAGACACATACTATGTATGTTCATCTGTGTGTGTTTGTTTAAAGGGACATAACACGCTAATTTTTAGTTACATATGGGTGATAAATTATGTTAAACCGATTCTCAACATTGATGAATTTACGATAAATGAATTCCAGCAATTAGAAGACAAAAATGAAATGGGAACTGATGGGCGCATCCATGTTACCAATAAATATCACGGCCATAGATGACGATTCGGCCATCTCGCGGCCATTGTTACGTCATGTCTTCTATAGTTTGTTCCATGATGATGTCAAAGAAAAAGTAATACTTATGAGTACTCTAACAGGTTTGTATGCCTTTGAATCGCCAGAACATCTCAGGTGATTATTATCCCAATTAACATCAATACAAAAACGAGTATGGCCTCGTTTACTTCGGATGTAAACGATTTACCACAGTATCCCAATGAAGAGTAGCGCCAATTGAAGTCCCCACCTGTCCCACATATCACCGTTCGTTCAGCTGGCCAGATAGCAAACCGCATTTGAAGTCTCAATTGATTTTACGCGGGGAATTTCAAGTGTTGTATAGCATGTGGCATTAAGGGACTCTAATATGAATAGGCCTACGCGAGCATTTACATGCTGAATAACATTTCCATGACATTGTCCCCGCCTTTTAAAAATAGAATGACAGTGACATTTTGTGGACCCGCTATTAATCGCTAAAATTCTAACATTTCCATCACACACCTTGCTTTATTTGTTGCGCATTAACATGGCCGCTCCTCAACCCCAGCGAGAACAATAGAAAAGCGTAGCGTGATAATCTCCTTTACAAGGTACATGGTAATCGCTAAAATAAATAGCTCATCCCCAGAACCACGATTTTACTGAAAGTGGTCGAAATTTGGTGTATAAATTTACCTGTGAAATCTCAGGACTATAGTATAGGGGCTAAACGATTTGGATGTTTGACCAAAAATGTGTCCCATTTTGTTCGGACCAATTCATTTACATATCACATTTTCACCCCTCACATCAAAGCGGATTGAAATATCGGCCGCCAAATTTTACTATGGGGATTTGTGGTTAAGATCATCAATCAAGATGAAAAACTAAAAATCGGGCCATCTCCTTTAAAGTGACAGGAGGAGATTGTTTACATATGCATGTCTCTCAAATTTCACAGGATCAGTTGTACACACCCCACGAGAACTTTGGAAGGTTTATTGGACAAACAGATGCAAAAGACAAACCGCAAAACCGTGTTTTGAAATTGGCCTGTAATCGTAATCGTTCCCCATAGAAAAAACCATGCTCTGACTGTTGGGGTCGTTGCACGACAGAAACTACTAAATCATCATCTTATTACAAAAAGACGGCGTTATTCGGCTTTCCATCTTAGGTGTGATCTAATACATTGGTAAGCATTCCGAATATGTAAAAAAACCTAGGTTCGAGAAAAATTGAGGGCGCTTTCTTTTCTGGAAATATCATAGAAATCCTCTAGGAGCCGAAGGCGTAGAAGGGCCCGTACTGCGCGTTTTGAGCCGCAGGGCAAGCACGGACCTTTTCTTAGCATTTTCGAACCTGCGGTGTTGTTATGTTAAAGTCTGACTCCGAGATTTGCGAAATATTATTTTTGTTGTAATAATGAAAAATAGTCAACTAGAAACTAACGAAGGACCTAAAATGCACACCAATTCCGAAAGTTGAGATTGGAATCGGACTTTTCGTTTATGCAGAGTAAACATTTATGTGTCGGTATTACGTCCCATAGGATTACTGGTGTATAACAAAATTCCGGATCGGAAATTTTATAACAAAGTTGTGATTTTCTATATGAAGGAATTCGATTTAAGCTTAGCCCAATTTCACACAGTGATTAGTATTGGACAAGCCTTTGTACATGCAAAAACACGTCATTTTGAAAGCACCGAAACTCAACAGATCTAAAATAACAAGCTTTTATCGGTGGGCATGTTTGTCGATGACGCTTTCTTACAGCCTGTAGGCCACAATTAGGCCCGTACATGACCTTTGTTACCTTCTTATACCAACCAGCCGTTTATCAGCTTTTATCTTACCTGAAAAATGACACCACCGGTGTATTGTATCGGCGACACCACGGTTCCCTCACCTTTTTTCGGGCTCTTCAGCTATCGTCACGATGGCACGACTTACGATCTATCGGATCATGACCGCGAGATCATTCCTGTCGGTACGTGCCACACTACGTGCTCATCAATGTACGACGCTTTTTTAATCCTGCCCGCGAGATGCGCGAACACGATCTGCGTGTTTAGTAGCGCCGAAGAGAGCAATCGCGTCCCGCAGGTGGCACGCGTTCAATGCTTAGAGCATGTCGCCTCAGCTCATAATATTTATTTGGAGGAAATTTTGTCCTCCAACTAATACAGTGGGTATAGGAGAGGCTCGGTGCGCACCAGTGCGTCGTGCTTCGTTCGATTTGCTACGGGCCTATCTAGCTTTCGCTCTTAATCTCTGTGAAATCTCCTCATGTCTCTTTAAAGTTTTGGTTAGCCTTTTTCAACTGTGTTGGAGAATCAACTTCACTGCATAAGGTTATTTTTAATTATAGATAATCGACTGGAGGAATGGGCCATGGAAAGTTGGAAACCCCATGACTGACCCTGTTCAAAACACAGTAGAAAAATGGTTCTAAGGTGTCCTTCCAGGGAACCCTTCAAAGTTTCTTCAAAGAAACCAAAAATTATTCGAAAACTACAGAATCATTTTTCTATCAAAACTTTCTTTTTGGTCTCCAATGTCACTCAAACCCTTTTTTAAGGTTTATAAAGAACCTCGTCATGACCTCAATACATGATTCTTCCGCAACATGAACAAAAAATATTCTTTATGGACCAAAACCAGTTCTTTATTATGATTGGGGAACCTTTTTTGGTTCTTTAGGAACCTTTCAGGTTCTCTGCCAATATGAGTTTTTTGTTGCCCGAAGATTGGTCCGGGACCAGAAATTTTGCAAAAGAACGATGTTCTGCCGGCTCGGATTTTGTGGCGTCGTCTGTGGGCGCTCATCTTGTAATTCGAAAATTGTGGGTTCGGTCCCCACTCCAGGCGTAAAATTTTACTTCATTATTATTTTAATCTTGGAGTTCAAGATTTTCCATGAAAAATCAGAGTTGCGATTAAGTAAGAAATAATGAATAGACTGCCTTATGAGAAATTCAACTGCTTTTTGGTCCTGAGCATTGATCTTGGCTAGAATCTCACACGTGTAGGTTTTCCTGACCCCGGGGTAACAACTTTAGAACTATTTTTGGTTCTTTGATTTCGATTTCTTAGAGTGGTAAGTGAAGCAACCAAATCAGATTGTATTTGTGGTATTCCTGTACCGCCGTTCTCAAAAAAATGGTACAATCAAAACCGATTTTTTTTTCAATATTTATATCTCAACATAAGTCAGTCGTTTTTGTACATCACATTAAAGAAAAGAATCAGGCTTTCCCAGATTTTTTTTTCATCTCATTTGCTTATTTCAATCGAAGATACTCCAGTTTACTGGGCGGAACACAAAAATCGAGTTTGTGCCACTTTCTGGTAGTGTAAACCGTTGAAGAATTAGTTAACATTACTGATTCACACTTGAACAGATGAAATTCTTAAAAAGGGTTAACTTCATAAAGAACGCTAAAAATGCGAAAACAGTTACATAAATGGTGGAAGTTATGATTAGAACGTTCTGGCTTAATAAGTGTATAACATTCGCCATACTGTTGTTTGTTAGAAGACAATCATGACAGTACAGCAACCTGGAGGAGAGAGTTTTTTTTATGGTCTTGGAGTATCATGAAACGCAAATTCCTACCAACACTTTGATACTTTGCTTCCAAACATTCAAATTTTTATTGACTTCATCAATTTAGGAAATGCATAAAGATAGTGCAATATTCTAAACCATTTCTTTGAATTGGAGTGTTTATTTTTGTTGCAATTACATCTTCTGAGCATGATGTTAACAGATACCAATTTTTGGTATAAATTCAACTCTCATTTCATTGCCGTGCAATAAATATTTGTATTGTTATATTTATGAAAGAAGATTTTATCATTGAAACTGATTAGTTGACTTTAAACTTGTGTCGAGAAAACTATACTTCCTTTGGTTACTTTAATTGTGTTTTGGCGTCTTTGGGTCAAGTTGCAATCTTTTTATGAGCTTCAGACGCATGGCATAACTGTTCGAAACAACTCAGGCCCATGCATAAATTGCACAAATCGATTTTGGTATATCGCACTAAATTGCTTATATCTCTGGATTGACAAAAGCAAATAAGATGAAACAAAACCATTGTAAAGCCGGTCTTTGTTTCTTTATATTATGCCAAGTTCTGTAGATGACCTATGGTTGAAATTTCATATTTAACCAATTTTTTTTCTGATTGTACCACTTTTTTTGAGACAGGCTGTAGGGCTGTAATCTATTTTGGATTAATTTGGGACAGTTGCTATATTGAAGAAGCTTGCTTTCATCATCTGGTTCTTTATATCTCTTCAAGGAGGTACAATTTTTTAGGGATAAACAAATCTAGACTTTTTATTCAGGTACTTTGTGGATGAGGCTATGGAATCCTGGAGTGGGAATTGTTATTTGGTCCCCAATTTCAAAGTTTGTGCAAATCTTAAATTCTCCTATACCTAGACCCCAAGTCCTTTGTCTCAGTCATCTTTCCAGTCACTGCTATGCATGGCAATTCATTCAAAATATCCATATGATATTCAGTTAATTCCATTCCCTCATTTATTTCAATTTAGAGAAGATACTGTTCCATCTTTGTAATTACGGCAGATGTGACCACTTTTGGGTTGACCGGAGGACACAATGAACTTTAGTAAGATACAAGTTCAAAATAGTCATTTTCATCTAGACATTAGCGATTTTCTAGATCCATTTCCTACCTCAGATCAGTGACGTCATAGCTTGACATCAGCTTTTACTCACATGGCAAGACGTTCCATCTTTTGTACGCTGTAAAAACGCCATCGATATCACCAACGCGCGGGTTTACTGGCGAGACCATCAAATCTCGCGCTGACGTAGCTGCACGGAGGTAGGGCAATGGAGTATAGGTCTGCAACTCTATCCATAGAGTAAATTTTGTAAAATGCACGCAAAGAAGTGAAAATCACACCTTAATGTAAAATTAACCCACTTCTTGGAGTGTATTTATTCACTCAGAGTGCCAACAGCAACCTTCTTTTTAAAGTGTTCACTTCTCATAACTTAATGCTCTGGTTTATTCAATATCCTTTAACCCTGTCCTACATCTGTCTTAACCTTTTCTGCAAGTCTCATATACATCCTCTCTCTTGCTGCAATCAACAGTCGGATGCAACACACTGTACTCCATACTCCTTGG
>JAMKCH010054376.1:0-45984 GCA_023653785.1 Ophioderma brevispina | reverse complement strand
GTGTGATGCATGCAGTAAAGTTTCAACTCACAATAAAACATCATTAAAACCAAAGTTCCACGTTATCAGCAAGAATAGTCGATATTGCCATAAAGATAGATGGTAAAACTTTGGAAAAATTGGAAAACACCACTTCCTTGGAGGTTTCAATATCAGAAGTTCCCACTGGCGAAGTGAATCAACCACAGAGTTGGCATCGCATGGATTCCTTGCAGAAACTCAATCCAATTCCAAGGATATTAGGAATTCAACCAAGCTTGAACTACACAAAATACTTGTCCTTTCTATTTCAACTTACGAGCAGAGACATGGACATTGAAAAAGTCAGGCGATCAGACTGTGGCGTATTTGAGATGGCCTGCTTGAGGAAGATAACTGGGTGTCACCCGACGGGCCAGACTGAGAACACATCAATTAGATATATGCTTCACACAGAATCTACCAAACACAGTTTTGACCAAAGCTAAAATACTTATGGACAAGTAAAAAGAATGAACAATGACATATCCAAATATTGCTATAAGGAAATGTTGATGGAAATCCGACGCTCGACCAGACCACAAAAAGACGGATGATGACATCAGGAAATGATGGTGTGACAGTGACATCCCTTCTGTGACAACATCAGGGCACATGGCAAATGACAACGATCAGTGGAGACTCATTGCAGTTGGGTTGGGAAGCCATCTCCGAGAAATACCTCTGGAGGAAGGCTTTAAGTTAAAGGTTGTTGCATAGTGTCATTCCCTCTTTACCGCTTTGCCGGCAATCGCATTGAGTTTGACTTGAATTAAACCTGAGCAACATGCCTTTCCCTAAGATGAATTGGTACCGGGGAGCCAGAAATCTAGAAAAAGCGGCTCCTGGTCCCTAATTTTTTAATGGAACCGGAAGCCGTTTTGTTAGGACCGGGAGTTATTTTAACAAATTATTAATTATGCAAGTACAATGGGAAAAGTCTCAAAAATAAAGTCCCGAAATCGCCAGATAATTACGCGGCATCGTAACGGTTCCAGACCCAAGAGAATTGATTTCACGGCTTAAAATATTATCTAAATCCTTGCTAAAAACGAAGAAATTTATATTAATGATACGTGTTACGACAGTTGAAAGAGGCGCAAAATTTGGAAAGCTGATGGAAATGACCGACAAGCTTTAACAAGTTACTCGGGTTGAAAGGCATTGATAGTTATGAGTCACACACAGTATTTTAATTTAAAATTTGTTTGGGAGATTAGAAAAACTCTGCACATGTTATTTATTTTTCTTTCTTACCCATTTTTTGATTTTGTTGATGCAATATCGGTCAATTTATAGTGTGCTTATAGCAAATAATGGCGCAATCAGTGTTTAATTTTGTATTAAATTTCTGTAGATGTAATAAGGATCCATGTGCTATTGCCGTGCAGGCCAAGGTTTTTTGTCGCATTTTAATCACGCGGTAATATGCACTGAAATTACAATTTATGTTGTGTAAATTGTATTTCAAAACCAATTCGGATGCCTTTTCAAACGAAAGTATGTCAATAACTTTTAATCAGGAAATGAGTAGACCAAAGGATGGGACCGCAATTTTGCTTCAAAAGCCGGCGCCGGGTGCCGACTTTTTCTGTCTTACCGAGCCGCCCAAAAACTTGGCAACCACTGGGTAAAACGGCCCGGCTAAGGAAAGGTTGTCTGGAGCAGTGCCGCTTCATGACGTAGTTCCAAGCGATAGCTTAGCGCCGCTTTACTATAATAGCTCAATCCTGCAAGCGGCGTACACTGAGTGCTTGACGCGGAGCGCAAGCATCATGACACTTATGTAATCACCTTTAATCATGTTAAAATTTCACACGAAACCTTAGCACTGCATAGTTTCAAGCGCTTGTTCACCTTTGAGGTTGAAATATCAGAGCGACCATTGGACCGTCCATACTCATTCCCACTAATTGATGTAGGTCTTTGGGTCACTTAAACCCACAATTTCCTTTGATTTTGTCACAAAGGTTCACTTCTAATCTAGTGCTCAACTTATTTGATCAACAAGAAATACCGACCTTGGCATCAAAAAATTCAGTCCTAAAGATTGGCCATACAGATATACACACATAAATAGTACCTATCCACATGTAAATGCGAATGCAAGAAGTATCGGTGGTTGAAATGCCCCACCAATTGGTTGAGACAAGCTGATAGATAATCTATGGTAAGAAAGCTGGTTCAGTAAAGGTTGCGGGAGATGCAACTTGTTTGGTTTAAAAAGGTCCAAGTTCCGATTGTAATAGCCTCGTCCCCAGGGGAACCAGGATTTTACCTAAGAGTAAAATTTTGGTATCCGAGAAGAAAGATAAGCTACTTTTTCTATTACCCTGTGAAAATCTTAGGGCTAAAGGAAGTTTAGTTAGTTTGGATGTTCATGATGCGAAAAATTTATTCCCCATTTTTGTCGACCAATATTAATTTTACACAAGTACCTTTGGGGATTACAAAATCATGTTTTGCTCTCACATCAAAATGGGTTGAAAATATCAGCACAAAACTTTACAGATGTGTTTTGGGGTTTAAGCCATTCTATCAAGATGAAGATTTTATATATCTCAATAATGGCTGGACCCCTTTAGATGAGTATGGGTTGCACACAACAACTTCTGTATTTGGATGTTCTATTCTCAAACAATCCATAAAAAAAAAATCCTTGATATTCCTGATATTCCTGGCATACTTAAGTTGTAATATTACTGCAGGAAGCAAAAGGATACGACATGTGGTGCCACCTTCTTTAGTATACACCTGATGCAGAACACTGCAAGATGGTAGGTACGTGGAGGCTTTAGGACAATACAACGCTTGCATATAGTGGCAACACTTGTTTTCTGATACATCTGACAGAAAAGAAAAATAAAGTGAATATATAAAAAGATAACCAATAACGAAAATTACATACTAATTACTAGTAGTAGTGAGCTATATACTTGATTAAGTACACTCCCAGAGAACACCCTCCTTTCCCCTAGATAGCATAGAGAGATATGGGTTAGTGACCGCATTTGAGAAAAAGAATTGAAGAAAAAAATGCGAAGATCCAATCCGAGATGGTGACCAAAGAGGGCACCAAAAACTGTTTGCCAAAATGATTTTGAATTGTTGGCTTACATATAATTCCTTCACACAGGGAGGAGGAGATAACTTAAGACTACGCTACCTACCTCCCACGGCCTGGATTCAGCAAAAAGTTTCATTTGAGAGCGAACAAGAAACCCACTAACCACTGAAAAAATCTGGCAACCGCCCTGCCGGGCACGCGCCTGTGAGATCGCCAGCATTACTGGACAAAATCGACTACCCAGAATGTTCTGGAACCCCAAGACGTGGCGACATGGCTTTCATGAGGGGGGGGCTACAAAATTCGTGGTAGGGCTCAGTCCGTGGGAGGTAAGGTACTCGCGTCTAAGTATCTCCCTACTCCCGTTGAGAGGGGAAATACATTACGCCTATCTACCTACCTCCCACGCGCCGATTCGGCACCAGAATGCCACTGGACTCCCAGGCAGGTGGATTGAAAGCCGTGGGAGGTCGTACGTACTTTGAGGACAAACCCACAGCCTATTAAAAAACACTAACCAAAGGAGCCTAAGGTAGACAAGGGGCAACTTAGTTCTACTCACCCTACGGGAATGTCGACTGTTCCACGTCGACTGCAGTTAAAGCTGCTACAGCGACCTGACCGTGCCTTGCCAATACATCGCGAAGATTGTAGACCGTCGGAACGTCGTGAGTAGACCAGGCCGGCCGCTCAATGTGTCAGCCCCCCCAAAAAAGGCTGCCAGAGTAGAGCGCACAAGAAGCGGAAAATGGACACACGCGTATAGTGGGCTCCGGGGAAAAATGGGAAGCGGTCATCTCAAAGGACATTTTGCATAGGCGGTATGGATGACCGATGAAATCCAGGGGCTAATGGTGCCTCTAGCCGCAGGCTTAAAGGGCTTCTCCGAAGTAACGAAGAGCGGTTTTAATATCCCCCCTAACCCTGGCTCGCCGTTTGAGGTACCACTTAAGGGCTCTAACCGGGCAACCAAGCTGTCGGAAACTGCCCTCCACTTAGTTAGGTCCGGGGCAAAATTTGGCTTTGGAGAGGAAGGACATTGGTTTGATCTTTGCAAGGAAACCTCAAGAGGAGGATGTAACTCCATCTTGGGTTGTTGCAACGAAGTGAGCCTCCTCAAGGAGAGGGCCTGACCCGAGCATCTGACGACGCAGGCCACGCTATCAAGAAGGCAGTCTTCCTAGCCAGGTCCAACAAACTAAGGTTTGAGAGAGAGGACTCAAAATCCTTAGAAGCCAAGTGTTGCAAAACCATAGGTAGGTCCCCCACTCAGGGAGCAGCACTCGGGCCGGAGGCCTCTCAGAAAAAATGCCCTTAAGAGGGCGAACGAGCCGGATGGAGAGGACTGTTCATACCATCTCCGAACCGCGGTTTTTTGCACCGCTGCAATGGCAGTCCTATAAGCCTGTGCGTTGGGGAAGGGCACACCCTCAAAGACCTCAGTAAGGAAGTCGCAATCTGCCGACAGAGGCCGACAGGGACAAGCTGATCGATCGGAACCACCATCGGAAGAATCGGAGTAGTCTCGGAATTGTAAGAACGTCGGGTAGGGAAGCTCTCCTGCCTTTGCAGCGGAGAGGCGGCAGCCCGTCCAGAAAGTCCCGCTCCGGTTAGGCTCCTATGATGAAAGTAGCCAAGCATTAGGGGAGAGCGTGGACACAGTCCGCCATCGGGACTTCTGACTAGTGGGGCGGGGACACTGAGCAGGTCCCTCCGCATTGGGAGGACTGGGATCTCGACTAGAGGTCGAGGAGGCACGGGAACCACGGTTGTCTCGGCCACATAGGGGCAACGAGAGAAGAGCACTAGACAATGGTCTGAACGAGAGACCTTTTCCAAAACCACTGGGGAACCATGGCCCACCGGGGAAAGGCGCGCCCTATAAGTTGACCAATCTGAGTCATGGCGTCTCGCCCCCAGCGCCTCTTCGTCAACCTCCAATGAATAATCCGTTGAAGTTGTTTGTTCCAAACCGGCGACGCGGAATAGATCACGTTGAGGGGCCGGAGAGTGGTGGCCGGGAAAAGATGGACGGAAACCGAGGGGAGCAGGGACACCCACTGAGGACCCCCGAACTTTGAAGGGGCCATGTGATTGAGGTCCTCCTCGCGACCAAAGCATCTGCCAGGATGTGTCTACTACCGGGAGATGCTCCGCCTTTAGGGTGATGCCGCGGCGCTGACACCACAACAGAGGTGAAGCGTTCGTGGGCACACAGTTCATGCTCTCGTACCCTCCCTCGTGTTTAAGTAGAGTAGGAAATACGGGCCTGTTGTCGCATCGGACTAGCAAGGCCCTCCTGTGGACTCTGTGGCCGAGTATGTGCAACGCCAAGAATACTGCCCAGAGCTCCAGTAATTGCATTGAGGTGCGTCGGGCCCTGCGATTTCGACCATTTGCCTGACACTTCCACTTCATGGATGGGCTCCCCACCCGAGTTGGAAGCATCCGTCGTGAGGACTAGAGATCGTAGCGGGATCGGGAAGGGGACTCCTAGGAGTTAAATGTGTGGCTGCATCCACCATCGGAGGTCTGTCGAAAGCTCTGGGGGACTGGTAGCTGGGGGAGAGGGGGTGAACCAAGTCTGTAATGGACTGATGGAGGTGACTCTGATCCGCCGCATGCGCAAGGCACATGGGGGACCATGTCTATCAGATGGCCCATTAACCTAGGAGTTCGCAACCATAGCTGGGCTGAGCTGACTCGCGACGGGCCTGATCGAGGACATTGAACTATATCCTCTACCCTCTGAGGAGAGGGGAGTACCTTCCGCTGACAAAATCTATATCGCTCCCAGGAAACTGGGCTGCTGGGAAGGGACCACTGGACTTCGCATTAATTGAGAAGAAATCCAAGGGACGCATATGTCTGATACGTCCTTTGTCTGTCTGAGCAACTCTTCTCGCGAGGGGGCGGTCAGAAGCCATCGTCTAGCAGACGAAGATCTGAACCCCCCTCCTTCTCAGAAATTCTGCCACCCCCTTCACTATCCTGGTGAAGGTGCGGGTGGCGTTTGATAGCCGAACGGGAGGACTGGAACTGGAAGGCCGCCGTCCACGCCAAACGTAGCCATTTGCTGTGTGAAGAGTTGTGATAGAACTGTGAACGGTAGGCGTCGTATAAGTCTAGCGTCAATCCCCACCATCCTGGTGGCAACGGAAAGGAGCCCTTAAGGGGCATACGGAACCACGACGGGGAGCATAAACTGGTTAGGGGCTTTAGGTTCAGGATGGGTCTCCACTCGGCCCGACTTCTTTGGGGTGAGGAAGGAGTTCGAGTTGAAGAAACCCATCCTGACCCAAATGGGCCCGAGTCTCAACAACTGCTCGCTTCCCAGCAGAAGAGATTCTCTTCGGCTTGAGAGCCAAACCGCTTGTGACTTTCGCGTGCGGGCCAGCGGGGCTGCTGTTGCCGGATGCCATGAAGGGGGGCGGGCGGGAGGTAAACTCCAGATGATATCCTTCGGATATCCATCTGATAGGAACCCAGCGGCCATGTGTTTCCATCGACCATCCCCGGCAAAATCCCCTTCAGGCGCCTCCTAGGCCGCGTAGGTGGGCGGAGAACCCGGGGTAGTATCAGAAGAAGGCCGGCTCCTGGGCCGCCCCCCTATGCCTCCAAGTTGGGGTTATGCCTCCGCGAAAGGCCTTCTTCTAGGTTTCCCTCTCTTATTCTTGGAGCGTCTACGTCCCTGCTTAGGCCCCCCCAGACTGGCCTGGGACGGCGCACTGGGGGATGCAGGAAAGGACGGGTACTGTATTGCCCACCTTGTTGCATCTGCGGAGCCGGGGTGGTGTTGAGACCAGCCTCCTCCAGGTCCGTCGTTGGCGGCGGGGCCCTTGGCCAGTTTAGGCTTCGACTTCGCCGCATCGAGAGCGGACTTCCTGCGGGCTTTCTCTTCTTCCACCAGCTTGGGCCAGGTACTACAAAAAGGTCCTGTACCAATAGGGCTGAAGAAGCCCCTGCCTATTGGAGAAGTTAAGAGCATTCGCATACGTTCTCTCCCGAGCCCTGAGCGCCTCGTCGAGACTCGAGCGAGGTGCTCGGCCAACAGTGGTTCACACAAACGGTCGGAGGATACGTTAGACCGTACGCCTAATGCAGTCTGGGGAAAGTTTGTCCTTGACCTATTCAGGAGGAGGAGGCGCGTGCCAGATGGGAAAAAAGACCAATTGTTGGCATTGCTACTCCAACCCACCAAGGGCGAGAGATTCTCACGTGACGAACGATCGGTATCCGCTCCATCCAGGCCTGCGGATGTGTATGTGTCCTGGCTCGAGAAAACCTTGAAAGCCCTCGGGGCGAGGTTTTGGAGCCTTGAGATCTTCGACTCCAGCCGGGGCGAGGGGACGTTGTCCTGAGCCGGACACAACGTGAACTCTGTCAAGATCCACTGTCTAAAGACTGCCTCAGGGTAAGGGGGCGCGTCCAGGAATTGTGAATCCTCCGCACCCGATGGAAAAGCCCTGTTAAGCCAAGGCAGCGCTAACACTGCGCCTCTCTCTCAGGCAGGAGGTCGCCAGGGAACGCAAGTCCCGATACGGGATGTAAGGCATGGTTCTTGGAGGTTTAGCGGGCCTAGCGTGAACCCAAGGTGGAACCTGCTTGAGGGGGGGGGTATCAAACTCCAGGGAAAGGCGCGCGTCCGTAGGACTGCGCAGAAAAAGGAGATGACACCGTTTGGTAGAAGGCGATCACGCAACTGATATTCCATAGACCGAAGTAGTAGGGGGGACGCGATAAGGATCACCCCAATTCGGCACTGAGTCGTGTTGTATCCCAGCTCTACCTCGGATGAGGTTGCTGGAGTGGAATGGTCGGTCGTGAAAATGCAACCCCCCCCCGCTGGGACCCTATAGGAACTACGCCGGCGTGAGATCCGGGGGAGAGAGGTAAGTAGTGCGTCTCTCTGTGGACCGTAGTGTAAACGATGCGCCTCTGGGCGAAAAAAGGAGTATTTTTCAACGCCCGGGTCGGGTCCACATCTGGGTGTGCCTCAGGGGGGTTCGGATTTGTAGCGCCTGACGCCTTTGTAGCAGTCTGTGGAGGTTTGAAAGGATAAGGTCAAGATTGCCCTTGTGCGTCCACTAATAACCCATAGAATTTACAATGTCTTCACTTCTCTTTTTTTTTCGTGATTAAGGTGTTATACCACTCAGATGTCCAACTCGGGCGGAGCGCCCCGAGCCTCCGACCGAGTCGGGGGCGCAGGGGGTCCAGCCGGGGAGGAAGGGCTAGATTTGACACGTTGAGGGAACGTCTGTCCGTAAGATGGCGAACTTGGGGGCTTCTAGCGCGGCCCGAGGACAGCCGAGGATCGAGATGCTCCCGCGAATCACTCTCCTCCTCGCTATCGTCTGAATCATCCTCAAACTAGCCACTCGCGCGGAGGAAGGAAGGACTGACCTCGGGGATTCGCTGCGGCGTGCCATATTGGGGGGGGGCTGGACTGAGGGGAACCCCTATGTTTGGGGGGATTGCCCCTTCCCAAGTGTGCGAGCATAGTCGGAATACTTGACTGTACTTGTGGGTTAGTCACAGAATGTGAGGAGTTGAGAAAAATTCTCATTTTGGGGCGCCATTGGCGTCCTGGCCGGTAGAAGGGCTGCCGCACAGGTCGAACGGCGGAGCTCAGAACGTGGGGCCCGGGTCGGGAGCCGGAGAGCTCATGAGCGGGGGCCCCCGAACGGCGCCCGAAGAAATCGGTTGATCTATTCTATTTCCATAGACTGTGGACCCCTTTGTTCTCTAGTAGCTCCCCTGCCGAGCGTCCAGCGTTCGACACGGTCGGAGTTCCCGACCGCACGCCTCTGGGGCCCGCAGGGGGCGGGTCGCGAGAGTGCGGGCTTCGGCTCTGGTTCAAAGGTAAAATTGGACACCTCGACCGATAAGTGGACGGGAGTTCCGGACGAGGGGCCGCCCGGCTGCGGGTAGGGGTCCGAGCGCCGACCAGGTCGAGGTTGTTTGTTGGCGAGGCCCGGTCGGGGGTTCGGAAGGGTTTAGTAGGTTCGGAGCTCCACCGGGAACCCAGACGGTGGATGAAACTAATGGGGGGCCCTTCGGTCGAGCCGCGGTCGAGGGTCGGGTCTCTTAGACCGCGCTTGAATGTTGTCCCGGGCCATGCATCCGACGAAGGGCATCCTTCCGACGCACGACCCCTAACAGGGGTAGGCTCAGGTTCTAAACGCCTGGACGAGCGGAGGCGGGTCTTTCAGGGTTCGGAATCACGATCTCCCAGACCTGTACCTATTTGTGATCTTCTTTACGTAATCTTTAGGAGGAACCTTCTGGGAGATCACTACACCTGGGGCCCCTTTGCTCCGGTCTTTATTAGAATCCGGGCGTGGGACAGTGTCACGGTAGGATTGCCCTTTTGGGGGCGCCGGCAAGAGCCCTGGGGCTATGCGGCCTGTTAGGGCTTCAGCTACCCCTTGGGGTGGGAGGGAGCCTCTGGCAGGCGACATATGTAGTCTATGTTCCAGGATCCCCGGGGACCCATGGCCGGACCCAGGGTCAGGTCGGTCTACCTCAGGTGCCACCCCACCAAGGGGGGCCGGATCAACGGGGGAGGCATTGGAGGCCGCCCCGGGGGATCCCACATGGGAAGGAGGACAGCAACAGGGGGGTCTCTCGGGATTTACTACATCTACCCCGCAACAGAGTTCTAAGAGGTGAGGGCGCGGCCTCTTGGCGCTCGCCTGGTCTGTAAAAATAGGTTGCCCACTTGCTTCGTCCCAAACCATGTCTCTAGTAGTCATGGGTGTCCGGGGAGCATGGCCGGCAAGGAGCCAACAAGTGTGGGTCCTTCTTTGACATGAATGAGTGGCATTTTTGAGATGCTGGAGGTTTAGCGTTATCATCTTGGTAAACTTCCTAGTAGGCCTAGGAAATGGAAAGCGAAAAAAAAACAAAAGAAAGATTACGGCTGGGGCCCCTGGCGGCCCTGGGTCTCAGGACCCCCAAGGGGGGAAGGGGGAGCAATCAAAAAAGGGGGCCCACCCGGGGGCCCAATAGCGGGGCTAAGCCACACGCCCAGATCGGCACCCCTCGACCCCCGGGGCAGGGGGGGGGGGGGGGGGGGAGGTACCCAAATCCACCCGGGCCCTTGTCCCAATAAACTATCCTCCTTGAACACGCACTGAACACCCTTTTTTTCTGTTTTTTTTTTTTTTTTTAGGGGCCTCTTTCTGTAAAGAAAAAAAATAAAATCGAAGGGGTGGCCCCACGCGGGGCTCAAGCATAACCGAGAACGGCCATCCTCGACCCCCGTGGGAGGGGGGGAGGAGCCGGCCCGAACCAACTCTGCGACCGCCGAAACGGAGAAGGAGAGTCCATCCAGAAGGGGATCATCCCGGAACCCAAAAACCGAGAGGACCCCTTAGGGGGGGTCGGGGGACTCCAAAGGGGAATCCACCTCCGGGGGGGGAGCTCACAGCCCCAAGACCGGAGGCCAGCCCCGAGCCAGCAGGCGAAAAGGAGGATCGGAAAAAAATAAGGGATCAAAAAACAAAATAAAGGGGGGCCTTCTTTTTACCAGGCACCCCCAACCCCCTGAACCGCGCCCACCCCTCCCGGGCGGTTGAGACTATGAACCTCAACAATACACAACATAACAAGGCCAAGTATACAAAAAAATGAAAACACTATTGATATCTTCTATCTATCGAAAACATTTCCAGAAAAATATCAGAGTTTGCCTTTAACCCTCAATAAAATTTGCCATCATCGGATACGGGCGTGTGACTCGCCAATTGCGGGCAGGGACGTTCCCACACGCCAACAGATGAATTCCGATTGGAAAATGGAGATTTCTGACAAGTGCAACATTTGAGAAGGGAAAAGGGCGCGTCAGAAAGCCAAAGTAGACGGCGAAACGAGAAGAGAATGAACTAGAATTAGCCTAGGTGATTCTAATCGTGGGATTACAGTGGGGGGGTAGGTGTGGAGCCATATATTTTACGTGGGGCTGTCACCACGGCGGACAGCTAGAAAGAACCCCAATTGGGCGCGACCAAAATGTCATTTGAGAAAAAACCCCCGCTACTTAAATCTGTAAAGTCCAGCGTAGGTTTAAGAAGAACCTATAAGTTGAGTTACACCGAAGATTGCGGTTTTGGCAAAGGAACGGTACGGTGAAAACTCTGGCGAAAGCGGAGCCTCACCACAACCCACGCGTACCAGCGCAGTCAGAAACCATTCGAAGCGATGTTGTCTCAGTAGTGCCTGGGAATCGCACAGGCGCAGTGCAACGAGATAGGGCGGCGTTGCAGATTTTTTTCAGTGGTAAGGGGGTTTCTGTGCGCTCGCAAATCATGAACATTGGTGCTGAATTCAGGGTGGGAGGTGGGTAGGTAGGTGACGGAGAAGATTTCCTGATCTCTACACAGTAATAACATTTCTCTCAATTTAAAATAAATGGACATGTAAATATTTGTAAATGTCAATTAAAAACATAAGAACGTTCGAAATGTATTCCAGGACCTGAAAGTTATTTGAAATCATCGTTTAAAATAGAAATGAGATCCAAAGCCGCTTAATTGTGGAAAACTGCTCCTTTTGCTCCATCTAAACATGTGCTGTTAAACACCAGTCCAGGGCCATATGCAGGATTTAGTTGGGGGGGTGCGGGATTGCGAAAAAGTGGACCTTTTGTTGAAAAAAAGTTGGACCTTTTTTGAAAAAAAGTTGGACTTTTTTGGGAATGTGGACTCAACCCCCCCTACAATTGTCCCTTTTTTGGACTTTGAACCTACGTCACCAAAACATGGCTTTTGTCAAAATTCGCCTAAATTTTGGACCTTTTTATCAAATAAAATAAGAAAAAAGTGGACATATTCACCTAACATTTGTGGGAATTGGGGGGTGCGCCCGCACCACCCACACCCCCGGCCCCCCCCCCCCGCACCCCCCTGCGGACGGGCCTGCACCATTCAGTGGGACAAGAAAAAGACCTCAGGAGGCACACTAACTAAAGATTGTCTTGCCCCTATCTAAATGTGCATTTAGATGTTTTTTGACGAGGACCACAAACCGGTTGATCTACATAACCATCGCACAAGCAGTGTTGTAAAACACAAGGAAGTTGACCACCTGGACGTCGAGTGCAAACAGGAAAGAGGAGGCAGTTGACAAACTACAATCATGCCAACTAGAGGGAACCACCATGGACATGTAGCCACTGAAATGAGTGATTTAAAGTTGGGTGTTCTGATTTTATAACATGTTGTTCTCTACTTAGTACAAATGACTGATAACTGAAGTGTTCTCACTTCCAACTTTCACATGCAGGAATGCTGTGGTTTTGTTAAGAATATCACAATGCTCCATAGACTCCTATGCTAATAATAACATGGTTCGCCACTAAAACAGAAGTTTTCCTATCCCCAAATGGATTTGGAGTCTGGGATTTTTAGATGATGAGAAAAATATGGGCTTTTATGTGATGCAGGCCCATATGATGGGGGGTGTGGGATCCCCCAAAACAAAATTCCACAAAAGGGGCAAAAGGTACACTTTTTGCTGATAAAAAGTCCAAAATTTAGAGAAAAATTTGACAAGAATGTACACTTTTTGGTGATGAGATGTTCCAAAAGTACAAAAAGGACCATTTTAGGGGGATTTTGTCTACTTTCACCAAAAAAGTCCACTTTTTTGAAGTTCCGCACCCCCCTAAATAAATCCTGCATACGGCCCTGATGTGATATCAAAATTAGAACATCCAATTAAGCTGGTGGCAGAGATTATGATCAGAACACACACTTTAGTGAAATAAAAAAAAAGAAAAAAATTTAATCTATCTTGACATCAAACTCAGTTTGCTCAATCACACCCCATCTATGCCTAGCTAATGTATTATCATCTGAAACACTGCAGAAATCATTAACTCACCGGTCCTATACGTCTACTAAGATGGTCCACTATCCAAAATATTGGCTCCATCGCTGTATCCAAGACAGCACTCCGAGATGTAAATGAGTTGTAGGTCAAGGTACGTATGCTGAATCTGATCATGCGGAAATATTCACCAATGCGCTGGCATCGGGACTTACGGACCTTCGTCTCTGTAGAATGGGTATCATTAGAATTTCGTCTCCCCATGTTGAGGTGAGTCGACTTCTTGCGATGAAGTGATGTGGATTCATTCATTGGTGGATAGTTATCTAAGGAATTGACACAAAAGGAATTTTAAACACTTCAACCAATTATGTACCAGTAAAGATCATCTCAAAAAAAAAATACATGATAATCTATTTTAGAGTTGGACTCTTTAGCAACCCCACTTCACTGGTTGTCTTCTTTGCATATCCGCAAGTTATTGGTAATAGCTTGTGCATGTGGTGGTGTCAGGATTTATTCAGCTGAGTAAGCTGTTCTGGGGCCTTGTGTATCCATGATACAGATAGGCCATGAGGCCAAAGCGAAAAAGATGCTCGGGTAAGGACCAAGGTGGCGTACCCCTGGGAAGTACATAATTCTTCAGAAATAATTTTCCTAAAATTATAGAAATCAGTTCTACGTGTTTTCTCACTTCTAGTATGTGTACATTCTCGAGAAAATGAATTAAATGTCATCTCAATTTATGCCCGGAATATCAGTGACTATGGGATGTACACCATGATTTATTGACTCCAGCAAATAATGGGGGCTATTGATAAGTAAATCCGCTCGGTATGTAGAAGACCAAACACTTCACAGATTCCTTTTCATCTGGAACTGCAGAGCCATTGTTATTATCCATGCAACTGAAAAGATTGCAGGTGTTATACCATCACCCAGATTTAGATTAAGCTATTTTCATGACGTGGAACACAAATAACCTGTCCTCTTTCACGAATAAATAAAGTTAGAGGTTCTACCGTGTGTTCAATTTTCTTTGACCCTGTATTTCATCCTTTATTCAAAAGGGAAACAAAGGTGAACAAAGCTCATGAGAAAAAAATTGTTTGGCAAACTGTGACCTAACATCTTTGTGCAGAACCAAACCCGTAACTTGCCGCGTAACCCCATTTCTATGCAATTTATTGCTTTCATAGCAGAAATCGAAAATCATTCACCTATATGAAATGCAGGTGACCCGGTGCCGAACAAACTTTTAATTGAATAGAAAAGAGGTCCAATATTAATATGATTGAGTTATGGATGTTGGTTCTGCACCAAGATGTTAGGTCATAGCTTGCCAATCAAACTTCTTTCATGATTTTTGCTCATCTTCGTTTCCTTTTTGAATAAATGATGAAATATACAATCAAAGTTATTAAACTCCCAGCAAAAGTTTGAGTTTTATTTTCTTCGTGAACAAGGCTGTAGCTCAATCTAAACCGGGCGATGAAAACAATTCAAAAGCTTTTAACGTCATGGACAATAACAGTGGTTTTGCAGTCCCAGAGAATCTGAAGTCTGTTGTCCTATTCATCCTATTCATAACAGGCAGATTTACTTATCAATAGCACCATTATTTGCTGGAGTCATGGAACATGGTGTACATCTCTTGGTCACTGATATTCAGGGAAAAAAAGGAGATGACATTTAATTCATTTTCACAAAAATGTGCACATACTAGAAGTGAGAACATGCATAGAACTGATTTTGATAATTTTAGACAATTTACTTTAGCAAAATTATGTACTTGTTAGGGGTGCGTCACCTTTGTAAACGCTATGAGATCTTGCCCGCTAGCCTAAGACGCTCCTAACATGAGGTGGGGGGTGGGGTGGATTGGGAACACTCAGGGGTTTTCACCCTACTCTTATTTGAAACTGACTGCGATATACACATACAGTTGTGACTCTCTGTACACGGGACAGGCGGCTTAACATCCCTCCGAAGGACGGGATGCTTTCATGATTCATTGGCCCAATTCCAAGTGAAACATGGAGAGCGGTATTATGTTTTTAAAAAATAGCTAATATACAGATCAGATCCAGAATTGAGTAACCGGATAAATCCCAGGCAAGCACCTTAACCACTAGACCACACCCTCTGGCGACCCTGATGAATTAAGCAATCTTTATGGAATAAAGTGCATGCGATACTGCACTTTATTCCGTAAAGACTGTTCAATTCATCAAGGTCACCAGTGAAGTGGGGTCACTAAATCAATGTCCCAACACTCATAACCATCATTTACCTTCAGATAATCATGTGTTTAGATATATTTGGCTTTTGTTTCCAAGGCCCAAAAAAAGAAAACAGTTTGTCTCAGCTTTCTGTAGCTCAAAACCCTAAGCCTAAGCGCTATGCATTTTTATTGCATTTTAGAGGACTTTTTAACTGCTTTTTAAACAGACACACTTTCCTTTATTTTTTGACCAGATTAAAAAACAATGTTAAAAGTCTCTTGAAACCCTTAAGAAAAAGAGATGCGGTAAAATGTATTTTTTTTACACCTATGCGAGTGAAAAGCTGAGATGAACTTTTTTTTGCTTGACCTAATTACTTTTTGTTATCTTTTTGGAGGGCGGTCACTAATTTGTCTGTATTATTTTGTATGTTTACTTGAATTGTCCTTTTTAGATGGTGGCAAATTCATATTTAATTTCATGCAAAATTGCAAATCTTAACCCTAACTACCTAGACTATATTTTGCCTACAGTACCAAATAATACAAAATACTACCGCACTGAGAAGAGAAATGCACCCTCTTTTTTCCCTTCTTTCTGGGTTAGATAGAAATACTCGTCTCAGGTCAGGACCAATTTATGGTTACACGGGTCAAAAATTTATAATGTCCCAATCTAAGGATTCCAAAAAGTACAGTTTGTACTACTTACGACCATTGGTTTTGGAGTTATAGGGTAGAAATGACTAAAATTTAGGTAAAAAAGGTCAATCTCAATTTGTACAGGGGTCAACATTGAAAGTTACTTTGATTATATTTTAAATACTTGCAAATTATTGCCTGAGGAAAGAGGACTCTCAAAAACTGTAGTTTTGGAAATGTTCAATGATTACAATACTGAGATACAGGTCAACGAAGGTCGATGCCAATTGGATTATGTTTTCCTATGATCGATGTAACATTAATAACATGCATTAGGCTTATAAATCTAGATGAACAATTGTTTCATTTTTTACTAAAAATTGGAGCAACTTGTGAATTTTGAACCCTTGTACAAAAAGGAAATTGACTTTTTGACAACTTTTAGCCATTTTACTTTAAACTCAAAACCAAATGGTCCACAGATGGTAAATGGATTCCAAAGGGTCCTGTAGAAATTTACCCTTACTTTACAAAGTAACAGGATTCCCAACATTCCCAGAGGTTGCGGACCAAAAATAAATATGATTCACCACCCTTCAAACTATAGAACAAAAATCTTCAAAACCCACTTCACCAAAATCAAGAATGGTGACTCTAATTTGGATCCAAAATTCGGATTCATCAGACGCCCGGGCAGCACTTTCAAATCGTAGTAAGTTGTCATGTTTTTAGTTAGCTTTCAACACTAGCATTTAAATTACAACCGTCACCATTGCTACCAAATATCAGGAATAACGAGCCAAGCAGGTACGCCTTTATCTTGATCAACAAGAAAAACTATTGTCATAAAGGGGGACCACAGTTACAAAATGGTCTGCATATTGAAACATGTTTATGCGCTATCTCCGTCAATTGAAATTTGAAGGAGAGAATTTAATCATGGCCTTAAAATGCTTCTTCGAAACCTAGATTGACAAGGTCAGTTCGTTTGGCAAATTAGATGTTTAAAATTACACCCTGTTTTTTTAACTCCAGTCTCCTGAGTCCAAAGAATCCGTGTTTCACAGCAGTTCAAATGTCGCCGTATCATACCGCCAAGATGCTTCTCATCCATTTTTTTAGATCTTTTCTCAAAGTACTTAAAGATTATAAGGTGTTACTTTAGCCGTGATGCGCGTAAATGTGATAATGCGATCTACTGCTAAGGCCCGCCCCTTCTGGATGGAAAAAAGGCATTTTTGAAAAATAGTTATGATTAAAGAATATGCACATGATGAATGATACCAAAAGCAAATCTTAGGAAAATATACGCCACAAAAACTACACCAATTACACTCAAATTCTAGGTTTATAGGAATTATAGCGGTGTGCAATTCCACGGCAGAGGGGGGATTGATTTTGTACTGTGCTCCCATAAAGCATACTGGCATTGAGGTCCATTATGGGAGAGGTGGCCAAGGGGTCTAAGGCGCTGAACCATCGGAGGGGTTTAGTATAACATCGACCGAGCGGCCCTCTGGTTCGAGCCCCGCGAGAGTCGGGGTTTCTTGGTCATACTCAAATAGTCTCCTATAAGCAGGCCTTGTCTTTTGAGGCGTTGCGAGTGCGATAGAACACCATCACACACCTAAAATGGTCTCAAGGAGTGTGATTTCAACAAACCTAAATATCCCACAAGTAGATACAAAATGCACACCATGAATATCTTGAGAAGTGCTATTTGTCCACGCGTGGCATGTTTAAAAGACAAGGCCTGTATAAGGTCGGAAATTGCATGATTGCATAAGAGTGATTATGGAATGTCTCCTCGCTCCCACCCATTGCGAAGAATGTGCAGGTATATGCAATTGGGTGCCCGGCGCCTCAGGTTCGGAAAGTCATGTAAAGCCTGTTGGTACGTTGGCATGATCGAGAAACTCAATCTGAAGATAGCATATGCTTCACGTACTATATACAGATTGAGACTTTAAGGCAGTATAATGGGCGTGTTTGCGTTCAACTTTTTGGACGCTCTGTTTAACACTGTTAGTGTTTTGATTTGTGCCAAATGGTCGTTATTTTACCATAAGCATACCTGTTGACAAGTTCTTCACTACATGCTGGTTGTTGTGAATCCTTTGCAGTCGATTCCCGTTCTTGTTGATAAATCGAAAACTTGTCTGAGAATGTCTTCGTCGATGGTTTGTTGTGACATTAGAAAATGCCGTGTATTTGCATAATCCTCCTTGGTATTACAGGTATACACAGCTGTGTTGTTTTGAAACACAGCAAAGGTGGAATATGCTGTGGTCATGCTGTATGAAATGTTAGGGCCCCTATGTGGCAGAGATAATTTTCAGACCATAATGCACTATATGGCTGTGCTATTTATCGCACAGGGGAAACAATTCTAAAACAACGTCAAGGAAAATCTGGATGTCACCCTCATTTTTTATACGTGTATGTGATCTTTTGGTATGGAATTCAGTATTCTACCACCATATCCACCATGCAGTTATTCCGTTGAAGCTGGCGATGCACAGGGTGGTGGCAGAATACTCTAAATTCTTTCCGATCATTGGCAATGAAACGGCACAGCGGTAGGAACCAATTAACCTTCATATTAATATTTTGAAAGGTGCCTTAAGGGATAATGCAACAAAAAACGGAACCAAAAATATTTTGTAACGTAAGTTGGCTCAACCCTTTAGCACAAATGGAATGGTACCAATTGTTAAAGTTCATCAAAGGAAGAAAGAAAATTGTGAATGGATCAACACACATAAACAAGTTTTTAATTTCGATCTCAAATATCGAAATTAACCCATTTTTTTTATACATACTGAGGAGTGAAGTTGATGGGCTCACACGCTTTATGAAGAAAGTGTGCCTTTTACGGATTTTTGGAGCAGCAAACTTTATGGCACAAAGTGCAAAAACAAAAAGAGAAAATTAAATATAGAAAACAATGCCAGGATGAGATTAAACTGGACGATATGTCATGAACTGGGCTACAAAAATGTTAAACAGTGCCAAAATGACAAAAAAGGCACCAATATGTATTACTCTCAACACAACTTTTATTCCTTACATGTAAATGTATATTTAAGTATGACATTTTGGAAAGCCTTATACTACAAGGATGTCAGTATGGCCAAAAGAGAGACAATATGCAGGGTGGGTAAAATTCCTATAGGGTGTAACATAAGAAAAATTACAGTACTACAAATGCACACCATGAATATCTTGAAAAGTGCTATTTGTAGCACGTGGATTTTTAAAAGACAGGGCCTGTAGAAGGTCCGGAATTTGCCTGATTGATACAGGATTAATGGATGGAAGATTCAGGTATATGCAATGTGCCCCGGCGCCGGCTCATGGGTCGTAAAGTCTGTAAAGCTGGTTGGTCCTGTGTGGCTTGATCGCAGGGCTGGAAAAATGCATATTTCCCGGAAATAGTCGCATTTTCCATGGTTTCCCACCATTTTATTAGTTTTCCTTATTAAAGTCAAGATTTTCCCTTCCAATGGTCAAAGTTCCCGGGGAAGGAGCTTCCTAATCCCCCTTTTTTTCCACCATGCTTGATCGAGAACCTCAATTGTCCATAGCATATGCTTTGCGTACTATATACAGATTGAGACTTTAAGGCCGTATAATGGGGCGCGTTGCGTTCCACTTTTTCGACGCTCTGTTAACACTTATGTTTTTGATTTTGTGCAAATGGTCGTTTTTTACCATAAGCAGACCTGTTTGAAAGTTCTTTCACCTACTGCTGGTTAGTTGTGAAACTTCTTTTGGCAGTCATCCCGGTGTCTTGTTTGATAAAATCGCAACTTTCTTGAGATGCCTTCGTCGATGGGTTTGTTGTGACATGCGAACATGTCTTGTATTACTATCCTCCTTGGTATTACAGTGAGACACGGCTTTGTTGTGCACACGCCAAAGTTGGAACTTGCTGTGTTCATGCGTATTAAATTTAGGGCCCCTATTTGAAGGGGCAGAGATCATTTTCAGACCATATGCACTATGATGCTTTACTATTTTCCGCACAGGAAACAATTCTAAAAACGTCAAGGAAAATCTGGAATGTCACCCTCATTTTATACGTGTATGTGATCGTTTGGGTATGAATTCAGTATTCTGCCACACATACTTTCAACATGCAGTTTATTTCCGTTGAGGCTGCTTGATTCACAGGGTGGGCAGAATACTCAATTCTTTCCGTCGTTTGGCATTGAATACGGCTATCTGTAGGACCAATTAAACCCTTCAAAATTTACATTATTTTGGAAATGTAATTAAGGATAATGCACAAAAAAACGTAACCAAAATATTTTAACGACGTTGAGCTCAACCCTTTTAGCACAAACGGAATGTCCCCAATTGTAAAGTTCATCAAGGAAGAAAGAAATGTGAATGGATCAACACACAGGACAAGGTTGTTAAATTTCGTCGCAATATCTGAAGTAACCCATTTTTTTGTCGGGTCGCCGTAGCGACCTGACGATAGAAATCACTGCCCTCAAAAGGGCGAAGGAGTCTAGGGCGAGTGAAGCAGAGGGATCCCTGTCTGAAGGACATTTCAGGAAAGGGGTTCTTGATGAGGAAAATGAGCGACAGCCTACGAGTAATTTGGAGTTCTGGGTTGGGTGTGTATTGCGAGGCAATTTCAGACAAAGCATAAAATCAGTGCAGGTGTCAAAGGGTCTTAAAAGCATTTCTTTGATTTTAGTCTCTGCCAAGACTGGCTGGGAAATGGGAGTTTGGTTTAAAACGGTGCAGGGATGTAAGGGTAGTAACAAATAGAGAGTTATAAGAAATGATCAACACGTAGATTACACACGTAATGATGAAGCTTTTAACCATACAGTTTGTCTGATATTATTTAATTAACTTCAATTAAAAATACTATTCATAATGTTAACAAAAATATAACAATTTAAAAATTAAAAGCTTATAAATTGGGGGATTCATTTGAAACACATTTTGCAACCCAATGGGGCATTTTTTCTATTTTCTTTATTTTTTGAAATGACAGGAGAGTGTAACGTACACCAATAAGTTCGTACTTAGGATGCATTTTTTAACCTATTTGTGCGCCCATTGGGCGCGTTCTCATTTCCTTTATTTGAAATGACAGTAAGGTGTAACCTATAGATGTTTAACTTAAAAGCTGATAACTTTGGGGATTCGTTTTAAACAACCTTTTGCGGCGCCATTGGGCATTTTTTCTATTTTCTTTATTTGAAAGGACATAGATTTTACGTACACCAAATTAAATCTCGTAATTTAGGATGCAGTTTTTACCCCTATTTTGGCTCCCAATTGGGCGCGTTCTCATTTCACTTATTTGAAATGACAGGTAGGAGTAACCTATATATGTTAAATGAAAGCTTATAACTTGGGATTCAGTTTTTAACACATTTGGCGCCCACTTGGCGTTTTTCAATTGTTCTTATTGAAATGAAGGAGAGTTGTACGTACATCAAATTAAGCTTGTAACTTAGGGATGCAGTTTTAATCTATTGTTGCGCCCAGTTTGAACACAATTTTTTTGTTTTTTTTTTTTTTTAATTTTTCTATTTTTCTTTTTGAAATGACAGAGTTTTTACGTACTCAAATTAAAGTCTTTTAACTTGGATGCAGTTTTTTTACATATGTTGTGCCCAATTGGCGCCTTTCTATTTTCTTTATTTAAATGACAGAAGGTGTAACCTATGTTAAATTAAGCGTACACTAGTTAGTCAAATGTCACCACTCAAGCTAGTCACTGGGAGATCAAGTGCAAACATTATTGTTAACTTCTATGCATCTTATGCTCTGTATCAACATCTACTTTAAAATCAGTTATAGATTTTTTTATACAATGTTTTCTTTCTGTAATAAAAGTGCAACTTAAAACTAGAAAACCATCTACTCTTTAAAATGCTTTTTTAATGTTGTTCTTATTTCTTGTAAAATTATGCCTGGCGCCCGACAGTTTTTTTAAATACTTGTTTGATCACCATACGAGAAATGAAGTGATGGCTCACAGACCCAAGCTTTATGAAGAAAGTGTGGCCTTTTTTAGGATTTTTTGGAGTCAAGCAAACTTGATGGCACACAGCAAGTACCAAAAGAGAATTAAATATAGAAACAATGCCAGTATGAGATTAACTGGCCATATGTCATTAACTGGGTACAAAACATGTTCACAGTGTAAATGACAAAAAGGCACCAATATGAATTACTCTCCAACACAACTTTATTCTTACAGTATATAAAAAGTATACATAAATTTTGGAAAGCTTATCCTACAAGGATTCCCAGATTGGTCCAAAAAGAGAGACATCAGGTGGGTAAAATTCCCTATAGTGTGAACATAACGAAAAATTACATATTTTGTCATTTTAATATACCTCTTGTTATTTTTTTTTTCCAAAAACGTGCAAGTCAAAACAGATGTGGATTTGAAAGCCACGACAAGCTAAGGCCCCCTCCAAAAAATAACTGAGTTAACTAATGTTGTTCCGTTTTGAACATACAGGGTTGTCAAATGCCCTTATATTTTTGACAACAAGGTTCCAGTTTGAAGATAACTTCTTTATATGCACGTACTAAGAGAAATACATAGGTCTGGTTTTCTGCCAATTTTAGGATCAAATATGAAGCAGACAGGGTGATCCATTGGTATATTATAATGTTTAAAGGGTCAATATGCAATATTTAAAGTTGCCCTGTTTTTCCATTTTGAGCAAAGATGACAAACCTATATGTAACTTAACATAGTACAAGGGGCAAATTTGTATTTCCATAGCTACTAAACCTATTTGACATTTACAAACTTCATCTTAAAACGCAAAAAATACACGGATCGGCGGCTATTAAGCACATGATGTCTTCAAGTTCTTGAACCCTAAGTACAGTGTATTGTTTTCATGAATCATATCTATCCTATAACCAAATTTAAATCATGCTTTAGTTGTATACTACATGTATACAACCTTTCCTGTTTGACTTGACATACTCATAAAATGTCTCTGAACTCATGTGACTCCATACAGGTCCCACCCAAATGCCACAATTTTGGTTGAGGATGACGTTGGTGATGGAATTAAATTAGTAATGCTTCATTAGGCTAATTACCTTTTATATAAGGGAAGGGTGATTCCTGTTTTAAGGGGTCCAATTTTGTGACATTTGGCCAAAAATTCAACATTGACTATTGATCTTGAAATGTTGCTTCTAATGGAGAGGAACACTTATAATTTTGGAATCTGAAAGAATTTTTAGACAAAAATTGCCCAAAAAAGTCTATGATGCCAATAACTACTGAAATCGTCTGCACTTTGTTGGTCATAACTGGGACATGACCTGCGCATTAAACACCCCCTAAAGAAAAAATAGAAAATCTTAAAATAGTTTAATGTGCACATTTGAATGTGATTAGGGACCCTTTATCATATAAAAAGTGAATATCTGGGAAAACAATCTTGATTGTAAAAAAGGCTAAAAGTTCATTTTTTACACTTATTTTCACTCAAATTCATCTAATCTATACTTTAGAATGATAATTCTATCATTTTTCATGTGAAAAGAGCCAGGGAAACCAATTGTTTCATTTGCTTGTTATTTTTCCCATGATTTTCATATGTTTGAGGGGTTTTTCCTAAATTTTTTGGGTGTCGGACATAACTGGGACATGAAGGTTTTGGTGTCCCGGTTATGTCGGACTTTTCAAGTTCAGAGGTTTAGAATGGTTTGTTTTACCTAGAAATGTACAAACACATTGTAAAACATTATTTGCAGCATTCATTGAATACCTGAAGTTAATGTTTTATAGAAATACACTGAATTTACTACTTTTTGTGTCGTACATAACTATGGGACATGAAAACGGCTATTTAACAAAAAGAGAGTCCTGTGATTTTGGAAATTATTTCTTAATGTTGTTTTTGTAGTAAAATAGTAATTCACATCTCTATCAACTCTTTTGATCATAGTTTTGAAATAATAACCACATATTAGGCAGTGTAACACACTCAGAAAAATGAAGCATGACTGATGTCACAAAACCTGCAGTTTTGGACCCCTTAAAACAGGAATTACCCGGATACCAATGTGTGATTAAAAGAAGAGAATTATAAAGATAATTAAAATCAAGTTAATCCCAGTTTCTACCTCGTTTTTTGGGATATATTTTAGCACAGAACAGCCGAACATTCCCAAAAAGTGATCAAATTTGTACCTAATTAACATCTAATTGACTAATTAATTACATTATTGGAACCTCAGTTTGTATCATGAGTTAGATCACTTCTCTACTTATTTAAATTTATAGGCGACCCATTTTCACCCGTTTAGTGTGTAATGTCTATGGGCTCCCACCACCCCGCCGGCTCCCCCCCGGCCGTGTATCCCCCGTTACCTAGCTGAAGGTTTCGACCGTAACTCTCTAAATTACTAATCCAATAGGGCGGAATGGTTTTACCTTCAAAGAGGCAGTCTTCCCGCCAAAAAAAAACATCAATTCTTTGAACAGAGTCAAACAGTTTAAGAAATGGAATTAATTAAACTGAAAAAAAGTGGTGGAGTTTGTAACAGATATCCCCCATTTTAGTTGTACCCAGTTCATGGACATACGAGCAACTGTCATAATCGTGTGGTTAGCTGCTTGATCACACACAGGATGCGACAATTTTCACTGGAATCAACCAGGATATGAAAAGAATCAATTAATGTCCAAGCAGCCAATATGTAAGTTCTAGAACTCGGCGTTTAGCCAACAAATTCAGTCAGAGAGCGATTTTCAAGTTATGTTGATGCAAATTATGTTTTGAATTAGTAATTCGTTCGCCGCCCATTCTAGACTACTAGGGCGCTTCTAACATAACGGTGTAGGGGTCCATATTTCGGCACAACGGTGGCTGAGCACGTTAAAAAGTTGCAGACCTAATCGAAAAAGAGAGGGGATATCCCCGGGTCTGATGTTACCTGCACTAATCGCTCTTGGTCCCAGGAGTCCGCTAGTGTGATGCGGGAACCCGCCTTTACTGGAGGTTAAAATTGATCCAGATCATCATGCATGTATGTCCTTACGAACAAGAGATGCCAGGCAACTGATTGAAAAACCCTGAAAAGTGGCCGGGGGTCCAGGGGGCCCGCTTTTGGCCCCCTGGCGGGGGGGGTCCGGGCAGACACCGGCGGGGGTCGAGGGGCAGTGCCCCCGGAGCTCCTGGATTTTTCGTATTTTTAAATCACCTAGATAGGCAAACTGGAGAGTACAAATTTTCTTTGAAAAAATAAATGATATTTTCAAACAGAATGGTAATTTTTTTTCATTGAAAATATTGCTTATCTGTTGACAATTTAATGTTTCAAATCATTAGCTTAGTTCATCAGATTTATGATAATCAAACATCATAACATGCATGACATGATTGATGGGCTGACTTACAATTTACATGCCTACCTAGCCTTACCAGCTGATTGTTCTGTTAAGTACTCACAACAGCGGCTTGAAAAAACAGCTGGTTAACTCTGTGCATTTGTAAATGCCTCCGTTTCTTTATGACTATTATTGCGTGACCCATTTGATCCTTTGATCACTTTTCTCCCCCACGATCCATATTCGAGCGTTCTACACCATACATGGTGACGGCCGATGTGCAGTAGACTGAGTTAGTACGCAAATCAGCTGGTTCAGTTTCATGTACTCAGATAAAATCGTCGTTGTCATCTTTTTTCTCTTCCAAGTTTCCAACCATGACCCGTTCCATTTATTCTTTATCTTTCCTACTATCGCTTGTAAATCATCAGTCCGTTCAACAACTTCCCATTTTTCCTACCGAAAGTATTACGGCAAAAAACATGGCATAACACAACACTAATCGCGCGCTCGCTGATCAACTCCTTACACAGAGCCTGTAGGATGATCGCTAAATTTCGAGTTGCCGGAGGAGGGGAGTGTATAGCACTAAATGTTCATGTTTTTTAAAACACACTTCTTGATTTTGGCTCACCAGACGCGGAAACCAGGTTTTTTTGGACACTGTACTAAAAAACAAAAAAACGGAAAAAAACGGACAGTTTTTGGGGTTATTAAAAAACCCGGATTTCCAGGAAAAAACGGAAAACTGGGCATCTCTGTTACGAAACAAGCGAATCTAGCCTGCCAGTACGTCATTCATAGTATAATGATCCTTATGCATATAATTAGTCACTGATGCACTTCCGGATCAGATTGTTTCCTGTATATCTACCATTGACACACACGATAGGTTGTGGTCGAGCATCAGCGAAGCATGCAAGGCTGCGATTGTGGCCTATTTTCATTTTCAATTTAAATCCCCCTCAGGGCGTCCCGGGACACGGAAATTGTCGTTTTACGATTCTAATTCTAAGTCTTTTACTATATACATTGCGGTAAAAAAAGGTCCAAAACTGAGAGTAAAAAAAGTAGTAGAATAAAATCAAAATTTCAAAATTAATTCATAAAATAACAAATTGGTGTTCCCTGGATAGATATTACTATCCCTGTGAATATGACATGTCAACCACTTCTCTCAGATTAGAAATAGTGGAGATTTTTGAAAGAAAAGATTTGGAAAAAGATAAGCCTCTACCTACCATTCAAACTTGCCGCAGTAAAAAAAAACAGGGAAACAGAATTTTAGGTTGCTACCTCCCCTAGCCCATGGCATTTTGGGAGGCGAGTTTGCCAACGCATATAATTGTTTTCACCTACTGCAGTCACAAAGTGTGTATCGATGTTGCCATGTGTAGCAAGCCTCTGGGCTCTCCAGTGTATAATAAAATCGGCCTGGAACAATGCCCCAATTTTCGCTGAGTAACAAATAACAAAAACGACGAGTTGTCGGGACCATTGAGCAAGGATACTGTTTCTCGACTCTCCGAGGTCAAATTCCCAGTGGGCAAACAATTATAGAATTCGGAGTGTGTTGTCATTACTACTTGTGTTTACAAAGCGTCACCTGTGTCTTAGCAACTACCCCACAAAGCGGAGCCACGTGGCAACACTATCGTGACGCCATTTTGGGACAAGGAAAATTATTTTATTAGATCTTTGCATTGCTAAAACTATCTCAACAAAAACTAAACCTGACGATTGTTCAATGTCTAGGATCATTTTATTATTCGATGATTTGCTGGGGAAATCAACGACCAGAAGTGTAATTTTCGGGGGTAGGTAATTGCCATACGGCTTTCAGGGCTTGGCGGTGGTAACTAATAAAACAACAGTATGTTTGTAAATTACGCTGGTGCCCTGTGCCTTGGGTTTAGGCTTATGGCTCAGTGGTGGGACACCATAGTCGCAAGGAACCCAGCGTAGCTGTAAATGCAAAGGTGATCAATTGCGCAAGCAAGTGGAATACTTGTACACGCAATAAGATTAATCTGATCACTCCCCTCGGGTCCCCAAATGATTTCCCGCTGCACAATTTATCGTAGGGGGGCGAGGGGAGAGTGATCAAGATTCTTCTTCTGCATTGGTCCCCCACCAAGCATGTTGAATTAAAATGGCGTATTGTCGCTCAATTTTCCTTCGATATACGTCAATTTTTATCAGCTACAGCTAATTTTTATATTTATACAATGCACAAAAATCAAAGAAAAATTAAAGGTGGTAAACAAGAGGAGGTTGAGATATTGTTCAAGGTTTTCTGCAGCCAAACGGCAGCCAAAGCTAGAGTAACGAGGGACTACCACCGGCAGTGAAAGTGAAAGGGATGGGGTCTAGCCTAGGGCAGGGTTCTGGAAAGAGGGGGTGGGGGTAATAAAAGTAGTGGAAGTCGTGTTTCTTTTGGCGGGGAGGGAGTCCGGGCCTCTATTAAAATAGTCCCGTCTCTTTTGATGCGGGAAAGAACATACACAGTGATTGTAAGCCTCTAGATTTATTATTAATTACACACACACACACACACCCCTATACATACACACCACATATACACACACGCCTACATATAATGTACCAACATACCCACACACACATTTATATTTATAATAGCCTATAGGATAAAAACTCATCTGACTTTTGTCCAACCTGTTCACGCCAATGAGGCAACTTAAAAAATTTCTTTCGGCTTTAGAAAAGATAGTTGTAGCCTAAATATCTGTGAATGATCGCTAATATATCATTATATAGCTCATATAAGATGACGTCATATTTGTTTCAATCGACATCGTGATCACTAGTGCCAAGCACGTGATTCAGCACCAAAACTTCACGTTACGCCCAACCGGGCGGCTGCGGTCGTCAGTGTGAACATCGGTTGCCAGAAATGTCACAGGGTGGTAAAGCACCCGCCGTCCATTTCATTTAAACAACCGTTACAGCACAACATCGACATGGAAGACAAACAAAAAAACGTTGGAATGATAACCAGTTAGGGGATTGCTTTTGAAGAGATCATGACATATCCCCATGGTAGAATAAATGTTACCTCTATTGGAATACCATTCGACAATACCCATTTGTCTCGGCCGTAATTTCAAACATTTCGAGAAATAAACTGGCGATTATTCATGCAAGTCTAGACTTTTTCGGCCATCGTCTTCGAAACAGGAAATCGAAGTCCTTTCACCCTCCATTTTGAATAGAAAACCTTCGGATCGACCATGTGGCAAGTCTTCTCTGTGTAGAATAATGTTTACACTACATATGAAAGCAGTTTTAATAATACTAACAAACTTTCAATGAATTATCGCAAAAGTTGAACACTACTTGAATTTCGAAATAGCTGCCGGCTGTCTTAATGGATTCTTGTCGTCTGCTGCCCATTTTTTCCACAGGAATGAGGGGGTAGGACGCCACACTCGGCGGGTGCCCGATTTCGCTAAAAAAGGTAGTAAGATTATAAAATATAGGCCATTAATAAGATATTCGAATGTTGGTGTCCCTCCCTTTTACTTCGTCACCGTTTGGCAGTCGTCTGAGAGTCTCGTGGAACATTAAGGAGGGATGTGGGAGTTCTGGTTTCCTGGTTATAGTGCTTTAGGCCCTACGGTCTTATACAATGTTGCGAGCACTCAGTCTCTTTTTCAATAAATCAACATTTTATTTGAATACAAACACAGTCATATAATTAAAGGCAACAAATTTACACGGTAATTTAAAATAAAAGTAACAATTATTATCACAGAATAGTACATGTAAAGAAAATGCTTTGTACTTTTTCAAACAATTGTGTTTGCATTTCTCAAAGTAATTCCAAAATCCCCGATTAAATCACAAACTAAGAAAGTAAAAGAAAGTAAATTTGTGTAATTTTTAAAAATATTTTTTGTTTTCCTTTCTCAAAAGGGAGTTCTCAAAAAATTTCCAAAAAATCCCAGAATATAATCACAAATGTGAAAAATCATTATGTACTTTTTAAAACAATTGTTTTTATTTCTCAAAGTGTATTTCCAAATCCCAGGAATATGTACTGTTGTCAAACAAAATGTTGTAATTTGTTAAACAATTTTCATTTAAAAACAAGATTCTAGCTTAGCCAGTGTCGTGAAGTGTGAAGTGATGAAGCAAAATACAGTGCATACCAATGCACACACAAGGCTCTGATGACGATACGTCCGGGAGGGAGTGCAGTGACTCATTATTATGCATAAGGATTTAATATTATACTAGTCTTTGAATGGACGTACTGGCAGGCTAGATTCGCTGTTTCGGAATTCTGCAACCTATCCTGTTGGGTTATCTCGTCACGGCTGAGAAAGGACTTCGTTGGGGAGTGGGCCATATGGAACTCTTTTTAGCACACCAGCTCAGTATACGATGTTTAAACGTTGAGACGCTTCTGTCGAATTTATGCACATTTACTGCATCATTTACGCTTGTACAATCCATTAAAACAACACCCACAGTGACATGACGGGCGGTTCGAAGTCGGTTTAGAATGTCACCGTCTAGGGTTGGGCGATGATAACGAGTAATTGTGTTGAGCTCAGTCTTCATGGATCGGAACCAACGCCCAATTTCAAAGTAGAAAGTGTAGCTTGTTGGTTACTTAATCAGTGTGGTTTGGTATGTCAAGAAACTGTCACGTAGTTATATTTTTGTGCTAAAATTGATTTTATTTGTTTTCAATCAATGGGACCAGACTGCCAGAAAATGGTGGGGTGCAAATTTGGACTGCTTCCCCCTTCTCAGGGGGGAAATTGTTTTCTACAGGGAAAAATTTCAAATCGAGTTCAAAATGTTTTTATGTACATTAACAGGTTCTTCTCCTTATAAGGATTAGAAAAATATATATTTGCTATGGTTCGACCTTTAGTTAAACCGCCAAGCCACAATGGTTCAAGTTCATCCTGGGGAACATTTACCCAATGCTCAGATTTTGTTGAAAACTGGTGATCCGGGCTGAGTGATTAAGTGCTTATATGCTTCACAGGATCCCAAAAATGTATTAGTTTACAGTGCTGTCTGTGTGACTTTGGTTGGCTAAAGTACATAGCACAATGTGCTTAATGTGCACGGTGTCTAAAACTTTCCCTGGTGTGCGCAATGGTGAATCACCAAATCGTTTTTTAAAATGGCATTTTATGTTCAGTATGACACAAGGAAATCATTTGACACACTTTCTTAACAAACATCGGAGCAATTATCCCCAGGTGAACCTTGAGCCATTATGGGGTTTATACCGCTTTAACTAAAGGTCGGAACCGAGGCAAATATTACTTTTTCTAATACTTATGCGGAGATCGAACGTGTTAGTGTACGTTAAAACACAATTGGACTCGATTTTAATTTTTCCTTGTTACCAACATTTTCACCCTTGAAGAAGGGGGCATTCAAAATTCCGAAATTTGCACCCAATCATTTCTGACAGTTAGGCCCTATTGAAACCTAAAAAGCAACAAAATCAATTTTAGCATGAAATCCTACAGGAATAACACTACCTAGCTTAACTCTCAGTAATGAAATGACCCTATCTCAGTCCTTGAAATCCGTTTGTATTTTAACGACAGGCAGACATATCTGATTCTGGAATTTCTCACACATGCGTGCGTATAAAATCCGACTTGAGATCAAAAAGACTTTCAATGTGAAAATCCAAATTTTTAAGCGTGAATTGTGCGTTTCACCTAGAACACGAACCAGTATTGATCTTTGTTTTTCTGTACTGGTGTAAACCACAATCATTTTAGAGTACATTTTCAGACGCCATCGCTTATGTTTATTTGCGGGAGACGTTGTGACAATTTCCGCCAAATAGTAAATAGGCCCTACTATGTTTTTTCACTATTTGATTGATTTAATGACTTGTACACACTTATCCCTGATTTATAAGCTAAAGTAAGTATTTCCACATTTTTTAATATCCTCTCATTATCCTTGATTATCCCCTTAAGGTGTCCCACTATACATCATAATTTATAGTTTGGGACCTCTATATATCAATGCCAAGGTAGTAGTTTCAAGTGGTCTCAAATTGTAGGTGTCAACTTTTTCAATAGGGGCCAATTAAATTTACCCAGGGGGTCAAACTTTTAAAATACTCCAATCATCGTGAAAGTATATGCATTCAAAAATGTATAGTTTGTACTGTGGGATGGCACTGTGCGCATTATAACTTTGTCTCATCTTAAGTTGAAGGTGTCGTCATTATGCGTCTTTGCATTCCAACAAGCGTCTCGATCGTGGCGCCTTTATTCGCGTGCGTATCATGCTTTGATTCTAAGCAAGCGCCCGCGCGATTCAGGTGCGCAACATAAAAATCGTAGTGACGTCACCTTCAACTAAGATACACAAACTTATAGTGGTTGATGGCGACCCCCGTAACATTGTAATTTAGGCCCACTCTGTTATAACTTGTCGTTATTGTCGTGAGTTAGCGATAATGGTCGTGCCAAAAAATCGATTTATTAAAAGAGTTACAGTTCAGCGAGTCTATACCTTGAGTCCAGTTATTTCCCGCGTACGGTGAGGGAGCAACACAACACCGCGACATACCAATTGGTTTTAGTTAGAGTTATTAGGGAAAAAGGCTGAAATTGTAAAGGTATTCCATTTGTACAGTGCAAACAGAAGTAAATTTGGTAAAAAATGAAACAATTGGTCATTAAATAAGGAATAGTTTGATAGCATCTGCAATGCATTATATATAGTTATCTGTGTATGTAAACAAAATAGGTACATGGGAACATAATCTAATTGGCATCATTAACCTTCTTCTTTGACCTTTCTCGATAAGTTAACACTTTGTTGGAGTCCTCTTTCCATCAGGCAAGAAATTTGCAAGTATTTTAAATACTCAGCGTAATTTAATTGTTGACCCCTGTGTAACAAATTGAGATTGACCTTTTTTTCCGTTTTTAACTCCAAACCCAATAGTCGTCAGTTGGGGCAAAGTGGTCCAAAACTATACATTTTGGGATCCTTATGACTATAGACGATGGACCTTGGAAAATGTTTCAACATGTTGGAGTATAGTTTAAAAGTTTGACCCCTCTGTTGTAACCGTTAAATTGGCCCTTATTGAAAAAGGTGACAACACAATAATTTAAGACAACTACCTGAATTATTATAGGCGTCATAAACTATACCGAAGATGTAGGTGTCAACCTAGATGTAGGAGGGCCCCGCCGCCCGCGAACGAACTCAACTGCTCCTGCTCTATAGCCAAAAATGAGCATTTTTTCAACAAACACTGAAAGTATTGGAAATCGCACAAAAAGTAGTTGCTATTTCTCTGTCTAAAAGAGGTATAGTTGTGGCTTCAATGGGTGAAAAGGGTGACTAGAAGCTACTAGAGTGACCAAATTCAAATACGATCCAGTTTATACCTTTTTAAACTATTGGGCCATTTCACATGGTGAACTAAATGTTGAAACCTTTACCCATATTTATGATTGCCTACTAAAAATGCCATATGGAGTGACAAACAAACAATCGATTTTTTCTAATAATCTCATCAAAAAATCACATGAATGAAATGAGTCATGTAATAAAAAACTGCCGAACGTATTAGTCATTAAATTGACGGATCTGCTAAAATCTTTTTCAGATGGATCATAATAATAATCTCACTCTCCAAGAAAATAAACGTTACATTAGAACCCTTTTTGTTCTGTATTGAGCACCTAGCACGCTAAGGGTTTATTAAAAAAGAAACATTCGAAATTTATTAATAGGCCTAGGAACGTTCTTTTTGTATGTATTCACACACTTATATTTTGAAAAGGTAAGAAAATTTGAAAGGCAGTGATAAAACCTTTGGTTTCCTACCAAGGACCCTCGGAGGGTGCTTTGTTTTTAACATATATTTAAGGGTTGTTGGTTTTGGGGTTCTGCCAAGAACCATTTCTTGGCTACAGAACCGGGCTGCCTTGGTTCTACAAAAAGGTCATTGCCAAATAAAAAAAGTTTCTATTTTGAGTATTAATTTCACTACCCGGAATTTGTCTAACTTTGTCTATGGGCGCGTTTTTGTTTAGGCAACCACATACAGCCATAAAAACTGAGTATTTTTAAATACGCGTATGGAAACCGTTTTGTGAGTTTGACTATATTGAATGAGGCCGCCGCCATCGTCTGCGTCAATACGAACCTCCCACCGCTCTGCAGGACATTTCTCGCCCATCTCTAGTTTAAATCGAGATAAATAAATCCGTTTAAAATATGCAGAGCACCCCGATCTCGAGCACTTTATTACACCAAAGAATTGTGAAAAGAAAAAGCGTGAGAAAATGAAGTTTCATTGAGAACATTAATGAGCTAACACCAACCTAGCGTTACATAATCGTGACTGGGACAATTCTTTTTTTATTGTCATGACGACTCGGTTCTCCCATTCACAGGAATCGCCAATACAGTAGAAATACATGGACCGCACTTCATTGAGCCTTTCGCTGCTGTTTGAATCGGTGAGAAATCCAAAATAACTGCCAAATAAACATTGATTAAATTGGGGTGCTTTGTTGTTTAAGCATTATTTACACGAACATGTGTCAATCGGGCACTTTAGGGGGATAAATTATTCCAGGTATTTGTTGGGAATAACTTCAGTGATATTGCTAAACCGTGACAGCGGGTATTATGTAGTATACTACGAATACAGGTCATATCGGCCCATTACCATCTCGGCCCGCGCCGACTAGGCCCATCGCCGTTCGGCCCATCGCCGTCTCGGCCACTGTAATCTCGTCCCTGTTTTTTTTTTTTTCCTTTTGGCTTCTCTTTTCCTTTTTCCTTTACTTTCTCTTTCCTTTTTCCTTTCTCTTCTTTTCCCTTATTATCTCCTTTCTTTGGACCTCAGGTAGCTGTGAAATTAGAATGGGGGCAACGACCGTTATTTTCTGTTTCATTTTCTTTTCTTTCTCTCCCTTTCCCTGCCTTTTCTTCTTTCTCTTCTCGTCGATTTTAATCTCTCGACTTCTTCTATTGAGTCCTTTATTTGGCAGTCTCCTTTTCTCCTCTCTTTCAGTTTCTGCAGTGCTTTGAGACTGTTTACTCGATCACTCCAATTATTTTCCATCCCAATAAGTAGGTACAAATCTATGAAATTATGTAAAGGCTCGGAGAACTGACGAGCACGTGAGGGAATTAAATAAAGACGAAAAAATACATTTTACCCGGGGATTCATCGATTAATTATCCACATCCGCGATTTGTTCAGTCGTATTACAATTACTTCGTACCAATTGCTAGATTACATATTGTCTCCGCATTGTCGAGATCTATTAGTGTTTGTAGCACTCGTTGATTTCACTTACTCAGTTAGTAGTAGCACTAAAGGAATACTAAAGCAACCGTGAAACTTCCACGGTACAAATTTTGTGTGATCGATGTACATGTAGGTCTTTGGAGTTTGCACATGTTGTATGCAAGTACACAATAAATACGGTGAGTACATTTACCAATATAAAAAAGAAGTGTTATTTGTTCATATAAAGTATTTTGTTATGTTTTGTTTTCCCCTATTGTTTGATGAACCGCTTCCGTTTTGGTGAAAGTGTAAAACCAAACGCCAATAAATATCTATTTGTAAAGTGTAGTACATTATGTTTCACAAACAGTGACAAATATAATTATATACTGTCTCGTTCCTTACCAATAAGACAGTGCTAATAAGGTAAGATGAATTAATGCTAAATTGATTATCGAAATAAATGACAAAGTGTTTTCTGTATTTTTTATATTTCATTCTTAAAATCTTCAATTGTAGCGTAATAGTTAATTTATAATTTGCAAAAAAACGATGGTAAAATAGACTATCAATAGCCTAAAATGAATAACACGCCTCTAAAATTGTCCAATTGACGGAGCAAGTTTGTTCCATAGTGGGGTCTACTATATTTATACTCAATATTTTTTAGAGAGAAGAGGCGCGGTCTGAACGGAAACCTGCATCCAGTCTGAATTTTGTCCAGTTAGACGAAAACTACGCGGCCTTCTTATTTAAATATTTAATCCATCGGGGTCTAAGAAATAGAAAATATATTGTGAAAGGTCACAAAAAATGCAAAAAATAAAAAAAATAAAAAAAATAAAAAATTATAATCCAAATTAACAATACAAATCATGACTTGATTCGTTTATTTTAAATAGCGAAAAGTACCAGGTTGACATGCTACTTGTCACAAACTTTAACTTAGATCGTATCTTGGATCCAAAATTTAGTACTTGTCATTTGTGAAGTTCGGGTGGGGCTTGATAAATAGTGAATATATTACGTGTGTGGTAACATTCTGTCACACAGAATACTAGGCTACTATAATTAAAAAAGAGTATGACCAATTAACCAATTAAAGATATATTCCCCAAACAAACCTTTTTTGACAAGACAAATTACATAAAATTAACTAGGCCGAAAAGCACGTGGATAAAACAATATACCCAAGGATAATAAAATGCTAACTTTAAAACATACTATTACAAACATTACATTATCACAATTAATATTAAGTATGGATCAAGATTCCTAATAAATGTAGGCCAATGTTAAGGGTAGGCCACGAGAGATTCATGTCCGGGGTTGCTAAAATGAAAGTTCTGATTTTCCATTTCTGATGTTAAATCCTTTCCATAAAAATATCCCCATTCTGAACGGATTAATCTGAAAAAAATGATTGATTTTGTAAAATATTCCTATTGGAGACAAAGTAGTAAATTCAGCTATAGTTTTAAAAACAAAACAAATCACCCTTTTCACTTTTTAAGTATAATTATTTCTGTACCCAAGTACAAGGTAGGAAATCGATCCTGTTTCATGTTTCGAAAATATTACAGGAAAATAGGGATGCCTTGAAAATCCCCTTTTGCCCGATTGCCAGTCGGAAAACCCCGTCAATGGGGCCTACAGTAACGCAAAATCAGTATACCTTTTAATAAAATTAACCTAAGTCCCCATATGTGGGAAGAAACTCTTCAACTCGTACAAATATAAGCATTTTCCAAACATTAAAGGTTTCAGTTAAGTCGCAAGAAGATGAATGTACATTGTAAAAGCGCATATAAAGTATAATGCTGATTACCCAATTATGACATTGACGATTCAACGAAATTTTATTCAGCATTTGAGTGGACATGAGAACAGAATGCAGAAAAGAACAAGTTGGATGTAGTGTAGGATTACAGAAAAAAAAAGAGGCAATTGTCTTAACTAGCTACATCTTAATCAAACAATAGGAGTATGAAGTTGGAACCTTGTTCGGGAAAGTGAAACAATGGGTCTCTCTATAATCTAAATTCACTTTTGGTAATGGTCTAAGTGTAAATATAAATGAATCATGTGCCCATATTGATATACACAACAGAAGAGTATTTCCGATGTCACATTTACTGGACCATTTTTGCCATGTCGCTGCATGTGAAATTAATGTCGCTACTCTTATGTGTGGATTCCAATAAACATTTTTACAATGCGAAAAGTTAATAAAAACACAGTACGCGATTCCAATAGTTCTGCCTAAATAAAGCTTTACTTGTAAGTAGAAATTTCGAAGTATATTTGTACGAAAAAATAATCAGTTCAGATTGGGGTGTTTTGATGGAAAACATTTACATCGGTGCAAAAAACCAGGGTTTTCGATTTTTTTTTTAAAGGAATACTCGATATGTGAAATCTCTTGTTGCACCTTTTCGTGATTTTGGGGTGAAATATTGAATGAAGGTGAAAAATATGTGAAAACAGCGATTGGAAAAAGGAGTCACTAAATTATTAAAAAATTAATGCTGAAATAAACCACAGAGTAAAATACATAATCACGATCATCATATTTATTCAGAGTAATCGCATATCAAAATACAGAAAGACAGGCAAAGAGATATAAAAATAAACATCTTATATAAAAAATGATCAATTTGCACGATTTTACCAGATATAAAAGCGGGAAAATGTTGGGATATGGAGTAAACGTTCCAAAGAGACCAAAGGATAGCCCCAAAACGCACCGAGAACAACACAAAAGACATTTGGTGCTTCAATTAAAAATCAAATTAAAAGAAGTTTAAAAAATTGGAGTCAATTACACTCCCGTTTATTAAACTTGTATTATATACAAGAAATGAAACGTTACACTTTAAAAGTTCGAACGATTGCAATGAACGGGGAAAAGTAGGCCTTCTCTATTAAATGTAAAAAGAGTGGAAGTTCACTCTGAAAGAGGTTGTTACGCGACCAATCCCAATTTAGAGTGAAAAATTCCACTCGGTTTGGAGTGATTTTCGAGTGAATTTTCATTCTAAATTAGGATGGGATACTCAGACAGCCTTTTTGAGTGAATTTCATGGTTTTACATTAGAGTATGAAATCCGAACTTTTTTTTTAAAATCAAGGGATATAATATCCACTACTTTAACCATTGCCATAATTGTTTGCATAATTGCACGTGTGATTGCAATTAAGGCACAGTTATGTTACTTGCCATGCATTTTTATACATGTTCTTCTTATCGTGTCCAAACACAGTGGTTCTCATGGGTACAAACGTCTGGCTGCTTTATGTTAAACTTGGTATTTTAAAAATTTGGCACAAATGGAAAGTTACACTCTAGATAGATATTACGCAAAAAAGGCAATTATTAAACTACATTTGGTCTCAGTCCTCATACCAATACCAGGATAGAACCCTATTGAGCACCTCAAAACCAGACATTTCCCGCCCGACCCCACCTTCCCGAAATTAAGACTGTTCAGTTGTTATGTTTATTAACATCATGAAAAAAATGTCTGAGGTAGTTTGTTTAAGATATCACGTATTAACCGGGCTTTATAAGACCTATTAAGTTGTGGCCACCTTTAAAATTCATTTTTTCCATCAACTTTGCATGGGCAAATGCATCTTAGAGAACGAATATTGTAAGGGGTCCACGCCTCGCAAAGGAGGGGGACTTCCGTACATCGCCATAGCTATTTACAACCTGATATATCGTATTTTCCTTCATCAAAATGTGTTTTAAGAGATGTTAATTTCGACTGCGAGGACGCTTTTACCAAATTGAGATATGAATTTTATGCGCCACACTCCATGCTTTAGTCAAATGAAAGTTGTGCCGACTCGTTTTTTGTTTTACATCAGAGCCCTTCTCAATCCATTTCCCCATATAGCTCAAAAGGTCTTGCAGTAACTCTTTTAAAGAAACATAAATTCTAATCTGTAAAGAGACACGAGGACTATTTTTTATCCGGATTTTGTTTGAACATGTCATCATGCTCGCCAAGTGTTGAAATCATACTCTCCAAATTTCTTAGAATCAAAATGGAGGCGGACAAATCTAAATTTTTTAGATTTTTTAAATTTATTAGATTATATTTCAATATATTTTGATTTATATAATTTAAATCTAAACTTGCATTTGTCCATGATAAACAATCTGATTATATTAATTTTAACGTTAGAAATTTAGAGAACACCTGAAGTGAAAATTAACCGAAAAAAGTGTCTTTTAAGAAGAAAGCTTATAGTATTTTCGTCGTGCATGGCAATGCACACAGTCCCACACCAGCCATGTACTGGCCGATTGCAACATCACGCATGCAAGTTAAAAACTACCATGTCGTATTTTTTTTCCTATTTTTATCACAACAAAACCATATATGTTGACGTTCGACAACTAAATAAAATCCCCAAAAAAGAAAGGAAACCAATTTCACTTTATTTTGGAAATGATTGGAAATGTAGTCACAATGGCAATTTTTAAAAATAAGGACTAGTAGAGCGTTCTTAGAATTAGAAAGAAAAAGTTGGGACTTAGACCTTTTTGTTATCTATTGACAACCACTCTCCAAAATTCGTTTTATGTTGTGTCCAATGGACATCCAGTCATGCCAGTCCCCACAATTATGCTTTATTTACAACAATTATAATAAAGGATTAGAATGGACTTAGCCCCACTAGGGGGGGATAGGTGAGGTATAGGCAAGGCAGGGGAGTTTCAACATTTTAGCTCGCGGGCCATGGCAGGCCGTATACCCTTCAAAACTCCATGCTCGCGGGCAATATGAACCCTTCCTTTGCTATGTTCTGTTATATTTCAAAACGGTTCAAGGGCCAACCACCAAAGCTTAGCGGGCCGGATTGGCCCGCGGCCGCTGTTGAGAACCACCCCTGGCATATAGGGGGCTAACTATCCTTCCATCGACACCTTATTTAAACTCAAGAGTTGAGAGTGTCAGGTTTTACCGCGAACTCAATTTCCCGCCAATTTATGTTACCCACCCAACGGCCAAGCTCTTACCTGATGCTGTCGACACATTCAAAATCATAATTGCGTTTGTAACTTGCCACTTCAAGCGAATATCCAGTAAACAAACATTGCGGCGAAGTATAGGTTTATCACCCTAAGGTGAATCCACACAATGTAGGCCTTTCAATGTTTTTAAACCCAATATCAATAACATATTTGATAACATTTACAAAAAATGTTTCCACAATCAATTCAAGATAAAACAACATCTTGGTAACATTTTTAAAACGGTTTGAAAAACATAGGAAAAAAATGTCAGGCCAGAAAATCAATTCAGCAACATCTCTAAAACATTTACTGTATCATAAGAGTAAAATGTTTGATAATATCGTCTATACAAAAGCTACGATATTTGTAGTAATGTTTAGAAATGTTTTGTAGTAAGTGTTTGATTAAAAAAATTTACAGAAATTAATTGGACAATGTGTTTTCGAAAATATTTTTAAGCAAACATTTTTAAAACATAGTAAAAACATTGTTAAAACGTTTTTGATAATGTTTCACAAACATTTCATTTATCAATGTTTCGTAAAATATTAATCCAACATTTGAAAAATGTTATGAAAATGTTATGTGATTGCTGGGAAGGTCATTCTATTCAAGATGAAATAGTATAACTAAATTCGGGCCATCCCCCTTAAAAGGTACATGAGCATGACACAGTAAATGACTCGACTGAGAAGCAATATTAGGTTGCACGGTACTTTGGCGAATTGCTAGGGGAACCATAAAACAAAAATTAGTTCTCGGATCACGAAATATACCTGTAGGCTTAATTAGTTAAAAGAACACACAAACGAAAACACCACACACACACAAAACACCTGAAGTAAGCATACAATAACACTATAGCTTAACTATAGCCTGGGATTTTTGGGTAGGGCGGAAAGACCCGGAGGGACTGCGGGGCGAAGAGAGGAGGAGAGGGGCGGAAGACGCGGGGGGAAAGGGGTTAAGAGGCGGGGAGAAGAAATGGGGAAGAGTTGGTAAGGAGGACGAAGAGTTAGAGTTGTGGCGATGGGGGGCACGAGATGGCGATGGTCGAGGTGACCGGTTTACCACTCTACTAAGTAATAGTACTATAGGCAAGGGCGTGACTTTGTCAATCAAGTCTCAAGTACTCAAGTTGAAGTATTCTTCTATTGTTGACTGATGACATCATCCAAACTATTTTGTTCTGGACGATCTATTCCTGGGCGCTCTACGCTATTGTTCCCTGGGCAATTAGCTTTAATCCATCATTTGTCCCATAGTCTTAAAGGAGGATGGCCCGATTTAAGGAATATGACGTTTTCCATCTGATAGATTGGCCTTCACTCCAAAACAACACCATCTGTAAAGTTTTCGCCGCCGATATTTCCATCCGTTTTTGAATGTGAGACTAAAAATGTGATTTTGGTAGCCCATAGAGTACTGTGTAAAAATTAATATTGGTCGACCACAATGGGGTAACATTTTCGCTCATAACTTCCAACCAAGCATCCTTTGGCTCTAAGATTTTTCACAGGGTAAATGAGAAAAATATAGCTTTCTTTCCTTCTGACACCAAAGTTAACACTTTCCGGTAAATGGGCTTCTTGGGACGAGGCTATTAGTCGATCGGGCCAGGGACCTTTAACACACAATTGGCCAATTGGTGATTGAGATAGCTTCATCAACACCCCCAAACCCCGGATCTATTAACAGGATAACCGTGCAGAGTTGTCAGTATAGGCACACACGAAATGTTAAGGAGCACTGTTTTTGATAGTTTGTTTTCCTACATGTTTTTTTATTTCACAATGACATCAACAAAATCAAACCAAAAGATGGAGTTCCACTTCTTTTTTCTCCGTGTTGTCCTTCGTTCACAGCTCCCCACTCCCCAAAAGTGTTGTCCTTCTCCGGCAACGAGTGGAATCCTCTTTTTTGGATGATTTTACTCTTTTGAGTGGAAATTCCCCCACTTTTAAGTACCAACCACTCATTTGGGTGTGTACAGATTCACTCTCATCTCTTTTGGGGAGTGAATTTTCACTCTTTACGATTAAAAGATAGGGGCATTTGGGACTCTTGGGCGGTTTTGGGATGCCTTTCTTTTTTCTTTGTTTCTTTACTCCTTTCAAAGGCGTTCTTTATTTATTTCTTTATTCCTTTCTCTATTTCTTTCTTATTTCTGTAACACTTATGTGAGGATGTGTCCCTGGCCAAAATGAAGTAGCAAATCTTATGTTGAACACTGAGAAATAATGTCTTGAAAACTCCTATCAAGGCAGCATCAAAGTCACTCATATAGTCCATAGAAAATGAAATCCTAGTCCTCTATAATACGAAATCTTTAATGAAGAAACCCTTGTCTTGTTGAAGTTTCTTTTGGCTACGCCCATATTGAACAGCCGCGAAAACATTCAAACCTACATTTGGAACTTAATGAAATATTTAGTTTATAATGTGAACGATTCCTGTGTGAGCACGTTCAAAGTTTTAGTCCTGCTGGCATGACTCCTCCATATGTACATATAAATCACTGTGCCCATTAACTTAATCAAGGAGAGTTCATTCCAAAATTGTGTAAACTGATAGGCCAAATGTTTGTCTCACACTCTTCAATAATTTTCACTCTTCCCACAAATAATATACCTGATTCCACCTTGAAAGTATTCCTTAGAAGTTTAAGCAACACAGGATAGTCCAAAAATATCGTCATCAACTCTTTTTAGGAAGTGAAATTTCCTGAAATTTCAAGACGTGCGAATTTGACCGTTGACTAAGTCCAGGTTTTGTGTTGCCAGATGCTTAAACGAAAGCTTGTATGCCACAAAGTTCCGTGACGTAATTTCACTAGGTGTAATATTGACTAGAACAGACTCATAGGCAGCGTATGAATCTTGAAAAGAAAGCCTAAAAATGTTTAAAATCATCGCGGTTTAAAAATACCTAATATCATCTAAATGCATATGTATGCATATTTGTAATTGTAAATATAATCCCAACACTAAATTTTGATGGACTTTTCTACATTTATCAAATAACATTTACCCGGTAAAAATAAAATTTTTAGGCTTTTCTTTTTAAGTGTATGTTATTGCCAACGTAGCGACTTGCGCGTTTTCGCAAAATCCAGTTTGAAATGCCTTCAATTATAATGTAATATGGTGTGAGCTTTACGTTGTTGTCTCCTTTAAACCAGCCAGTCCCTTTCTAGAATTAGCGCATATCTCCCATCTAAATGAGACTACGGAATTGATGAATAATCATACTCCATATGATTCGTCACTGACTGAAAACAAATTGGGGGCGTATTCGCCAACCCTCATCCATCTTTGGTCATAAACGGACTTTTAACACTTTGCTTTTCCGAGATAAAGTCATTTTATTTAACTCATTCACGCATTTCAAATTGGCTATTCGGCGCTAAAGGTAGAATAGTTTTTAGGAGCGAAAGCAAACCGGTTGAAGCTTATTGAAATCGGAATCAGGTAAGATATATGAAAATTGGAGGAGAATGCGTGTCATTGGGGTCGAAAATTTGAAGACTACACAAACAAGTCCTAGCTGTTACACAAAAACGTATGATTTGGGACTTCCACTAGTAGACGGTTAAAGGCAACTGTTAAAAAACGTCATGTGATCCCAATATTGGACGATGTGCAAAGTTACAATTATCGCTGTAGATTAACACTGAGTGATGTGATTGATTTTGATAAGCTCCCGACATGATAGGGTTAAATCGTATATCTGATCCAGGAATAGATCTCCAGGATTTTCCTCATCCAAACACCAGGGTCCCGATCTGGCATAACCGATCCGGCGGTACTCTTCCTTTTAACTAATTGGTTTACGTCGCACTGTCACATGTTAGCTCTAGCTTGCTCGAGTTTGTAGCTGTCGTTTTTCCCCACAACATTACCATTTGAATACAAGCTGGGAATATTACAAAATACAAGTTGAAACTACAGAAATAGCTCGTAACATTTTTAGCAGATACATGGCCGGCTATTCTACAAAATTCAAGCAATCAGCTCAAAGTTGATTTTAAATTTGATTCCTCCCTAATTTTGAATTCAAATTAAAAGTTTATGTTCCCCGCAGCCCCTGGCTAAATACGGGCCTGGACGGCACCCGCTTCCAGTCTAAAAATGCACAAATTCAAAAAAAGCCCGAAATTCCATTTCAATTCATATAGCTACTTCAAGCATTTAAATGCAGCAAACAATTTTCAACGTTATTGTTCATTGATCTGTCATATATGCTCCATTCCAAAAGTGTAAACCGGTACGGTTACTACTATATCTAGATGTTGTGTATTGGGGATTGTTCCATGCATTGGCCATGCATGGGATCATTGGTCAGACCTTGGAGTGTGATGTCATCGGATTAACTGCAGTCAACACAGGGTCAGTTGACAAAGAAGACTATTGATTGAACAGGTTACCCCTGGTCGCCCTCTAGCCGCTTGTTCAAAACCGTGTAGTAACCAACCTTCCAAGTTCCATGCTTACACACATGCACACTCCATTGCAACTCATTACCGAACTTGTAAATTTCTCATGAAGATTTAAAGGCATTTCGTGATCCACAGCCTCGTCCCCCGAGCTTACCTAAAATGTTTATATTTTTTAATATCACGAAACCGTTTAGCCTTAGTAATCCCGTGTGCCCAATTCTTACGTGCAAATCGGTCGTATCTGTTAGCAATTCGCAATTTTGTATTTTCTGTCTGTACATGGACAGAAATTACGCACTGTATCCCCTATGGCCGTGGAAGGATCAATGTTCATAACACAAACCGCACGATCGGGATCGGCTCAAAATTTTGAGAATAGCTTTCTCAAGGATATCTAGTGATCCTTGAATAAAACGCACGGTGCGAAATCACTAAATGCCCCCTTTAAACCACAAAAATATACTGCTAAAATTACCTTGCATATTTTCAAAAACAATATAGAAAATGGATATTGCGAGTATTTATTGCAGGCTTTTATAATCCATTTTCAGAGAAAATGAGGTGAAAATTTTTGCTCCATCCACAACTCCATCGACAAGTTGTGAAAATTTTTGTACATTAATTTCTATGCAGTGGGTGGTACCCTTATAATATGAAGTATATGGGTACCTATTGGGACTAGCCTAACCCATAGCCTAGGCTAGTTAAGTTAGGCATTGACAATTGTAGGGACAGGCATGAAATTTGTTCAGGATATTGCTAATTGGAAAGATACACTTCTTTGACACCAAAATTGTGATTGTACGACATCTCTAAGTGAAGTTACGTCAAAATAAAGACTGCAAGGATTGCACAATATCTCTGTGTCCACTGTGATATGAGTGGTTCTGGTTCTGGTTCTGGTACAATACTACTCAACGCCCCCTAGTGGGAGCCAAACGAGTAGGGTGGTGCTAATGTTCCTTGCTGATGTTGAGAATAAGGATTGGCTTTTATAGCTGTTGTTTGGTGGTTGATTTAGACTGGTCTTTTGGTTGGATGGGTTTTGCGGATTTGGGAAGAGAGTTATAGTCTATTAAAGTTCTGGGTATGAAGGAGTATTTATAACAGTTTTTATTAACTTGTATTTGCGTATATTCTCCGTGTCTTGATGAGCGTTGGACCGGGCGTAGGTAGGGTTGCAAAGAAATGGCAAGTTCTCCTTGTAAGGCTTGTTGGAAGATTTTTATCCTTTTTTCTTTTCTACGTGCTTCTAGGCTTCCCCAGCCCAGTTTCTCCTTCATTTCAGTAACACTGCTAGTCCGATTATAGTTGTTTTCGACAAAGCGTGCTCCCCTGTTTTGAATTGCTTCTAACTTCTGTGTGAGTTCTTTTGTGTAAGGGTCCCAGACAGATGAACTGTACTCTAGAAGAGGTCTCACCAAAGTTTTATAAGCCAGATTTTTAACACTGCTAGAACATGAGTACAGATTACGTCGGATGAACCCTAGGCATCTATTTGCTTTCGCTGCAATATTATTTATGTGTGAGTTCCATGTTAAATTTGAAGACAGAGTAACCCCTAAGTAAGGATGTTCATTTGTTTCTATCAGTGTAGAATTATTTAATTTGTATTGGTGTTTTTGTGGATTTCTAGCATGTGTAAATTTGATAACAGAGCACTTTTGGGCGTTAAACTGCATTTGCCACTTCGATTGCCACAGTGTGAGTGTCCATTGAGTACTCTGTTAAACTCGAATGAGAATACTGTGCCGCCACACCATTGTAAAATTGATCTTTTGGTGACCATATTTGGACAATTTATCCAATGCATCATTATCTTCATCACTGTAAAATTTGAAGTGAAAATTCCACCATTAAGGGGTAAAAAAATGAAATTATATGAAAACTTTGGTCAAATTTGCCCATTTTTTGGCCATTTTAGGCCGATTTTGAGCGAAAAACGCATTTTTGCCCAACCGGTAGCAAAAAAGGGCAGCGCTCCTGGATTCAACTAAGATTGTTTTCTGATGGCCAGAGCATTGAAGTTTTCGTCAACCCAAGTCAGAGCATTGTCATCCAAAGATTTTTTGGCTTTAATTGCATACTAATCAAAATCTGTATACT
>JAMKCH010054375.1:0-10528 GCA_023653785.1 Ophioderma brevispina | reverse complement strand
TTTGCAATATGCATTATTGCGTCTACCATAAAAACCGCAAGTTTGTTTCCCACGGTACTTGATAGAGCGTATGTGCAAGTGCCAGGCTCTCATATCAAGTAGAGAACACAATAGACATAAATCGGAACAAGCACCTTTAAGTACTTCACTACTAATGTTGTCAAATCCATAACTATTGCTACCTTTTATATTAGTAATTTTAATTATTTCATCTGGTGTAGTTGGTTCCATGAAGATACTAGTATGCTAGTTTATGGAGTTAAATGAGGGACCATAGTATTTTATTGGCTAATTTAATTCCAATGTTCATAAAAAGTAATCTATAATATGGTGGTCTATCTGTGTGTCTGTCTGACCGTGTCTATTTTCTCGGAGGCCGAGAGTTGCATGTTCCTGAAACTTGGTGGATGGGTGTCCCTTGACCTTCTGAAGACCAAGTTTGTAATTGGTTAGTGGATCAAAGGTCATCAGGGGTCATTCAAGGTCAAAGGAGGTCAAATGAGGTAAACATTGGAGTACGGACATGAAACTTGGAGGGTGGGGTTGATTGTTGATGCAAAAAATGTAAAAGGCTACAACAAGGTCATTAAGTGTCATTCAAGGTCAAAGGAGGTCAAATGGGGGTAAACCTTGGTGTATGGACATGAAACTTGGAGGGTGGGGTTGATGCCAAAAATCTTAAAGGTCGACAAGGTCATCGGGTCATACAAGGTCAAAGGAGGACAAATGGGGGTAAACTTTGGTGTATCCAGATGAAACTTGGTGGGCGGGGTTGATAGTTGATGCGAAAAATTTTAAAGGTCACAACAAGGTCATCAGGGGTCATTCAAGGTCAAAAGAAACGCAAAACCTGAGTGTCATTCAAGCCAGGTGATTGCGAAACCCAGGTGATGCGAAACCTGGGGACCGCCTTGTTAAAATTATTAGCTATTTCAGTTGAGTCAGTTATTTTTTGCTATCTTTATTTTTAAAGAAGTTGGGTATTTTAAGACACTTTATTTCTACCAAGAAGATTATATTTAGGATTTTCCAAGTTTCTTTCATGTTTAGTTTATTAGCTTCTATTTCAGAGGTACCATGGAGTTACTTATTATAACTCTATAGTTGCATACGTACATGTTTTAAGCCTATAATAATAGTTTTATATTGATTTTCTACACAAATTTCAACCAATGTTTTAAATTGAAAAATATGGCAGAGATGCCAGTAAAAGATGGAATTCCATTATTACCTTTATAAAGAGTGTATAAGCTGAGTCCTACTCGACCGCAAAATTTAAAAATAGAATCCTCTCAAGAATCATCTTCATTTTTATTTTCAATTGATCAACGGAGCTGGCTTTCCTAATCCCTAGCTAGTACAACCGAGTCATACTGAAATTTCGGGCGTATCAGTTGAGTCATGGCTATGTGTTAAATTTTATGTTCATGAATTAGGTCTACCCTCAATCGCCTCGTGACCGGCCCAACCACCCACGCTAGTAAATGATGTAGGGACCCAAGCCCGGTCAGGCAGCCTCATCCATGCTTACTTCGGTTTTCCATGTTACTCTTATTGGGTAACGTGCGATATCCTCGGCTGGGGCGTGGTAATTTTACCGTAATTAGCTGTAAAGGTGATGGCTATCTTTTACCCTAGATGTTTGTTTCCAGAAATGAGTCCAGAACTACAAGCAAATATTTGTAATTTACTTTAATCCCTATACCAAACTACGTGTATCAGATTACTGAAAATGACACCCATATTTGTAGCATGTCTCTCTACAGCCATTTGTATTGAGTAACCTCTCATCAGGATTTGCTGTGAGGGTCACCACAGTGTCACTCCATGAGATATTTTATCAAGAAGCAAAAGTTGGTATTGTAAAAGGAACCTTGAAGTACCTTTATGGTGAAAAGTTGTAAAAAGTACTCAAGAGTCAACACTTCATAACTACTTATGGAATATGCATAGGTAGAGAGATATTGGTCATCCTGTAGTTGCCCCAGGCTGTGACCCATACAGACACCTATCACAGCTCTCATCAAAAGTTGAGGAAATTTGCGTTCTGTACCCCCAAAGGAGGATATACGTTAACTTACCCCTGGGGACGAATCCGTGGGGTCACTGCTGGGATTTTATGGGGGTTCGTTTATTGCCATGAATCACAATTCTGGATTGTACTACCAGGCTAGTGATTAAAATCAGAATTACTGCTCCTCCTCCATGGTTCACTTGGAATTGGCAAAGAATTCATGAACAGCATCGTCCTTCGGAGTTGGAAGGGTTAAGCCGTTGGGTCTCGTGTACCCGTGTACGGAGAGTCACAACTGTACATGTTACCACTTGCAGGCCAGTTTGTCGAATGATAAAGAGTAGTGGTGGAGAAACCCTGGTGCTCCCCAATCCGCCCCCCAGCTTCAAAAAAAGTGAGCCATGTTTGTTAGGAGAGCGGCATTCGTATCATGATTTCACGCGGGGGCCTCTCCCTCTGAATCCAGCTTACTCAGTTGACAAATCCTGACACCAAACACAAGACATTACAATTGACTGTGGATATCTAAGAAAGAAGACTACACCTGTGTTCTGGGTGTTCACAATAATATCTTCAAGGTACACCCAGCTTTCCATTCCATGAGCTCTGTTAACCGTGCAGGACGTACATTGCAATACCAATCACAACATTTCCAATTATTGTGATAACTATCTTTGTAGGATGTTTCTGCAGTTCGTTTCTCAACAACGGCAATTGGTTAAAAAGGTTTTTCTCCAAAACCGTCTTCTTTCAGACCTACAACAACAAGACAAATATCTTATTACAAAACAAATGAGTGATAAAGTTATCAGTACTGGCATGACACATTAAGAATTTGCAACATATATGCATATAGGGTTCATCTCTCCAATTAAAATAAGATAACCAATTATATGATCAATTGATGCCATCACTTACTTCTGTGTATTATGAAGCACAAACTGGCAGGGCAGCAAATGAGTCAAGGTAAGAATATACAAGTACTTCTAATTTTGTGGCTGGCACCTATATGTGTTTAGCTTTTTTAGGCAATTAAAGGCTGCAATGTTTTCTACAACTTGGGAAAACAACTTTCAAAGATTCCTATAATATATTGTCTGCTGTATTTCTCAGTACTTAAAGGCACTATCAGTGATTTGATAAATCAGAAAATCAGAAAAAAATCAGATTTTTGCATGTTTTGTAACAAGAACAGAAATCCTAACATACCCTGCAAATAATAGGGCCAGAAGCAACCTAATAAGGACAAAATTGGAAATTTTAGTCACTTCTGTCCGTACGGACACTTACTAAAACACATCATTCAATGTAGATTCATATCTTTGAACACTGTCATTTTCTTCCTTTTCTGTTCAGTTGGAAAAATTAACTTATGAAAATTCTACAGACTTATCATTTACTTTAGACTATTCCTGCAAATTTCAAATATTTTCACTCTTTTGGATAAATCACTGATAGTGTCTTTAAACTGCAATATCAAACATATGCCCCAGGGCATGCACATGAAATCAACCATACGCCAATGTAGAAACACACAATACAAGAAATTAACAATATTGAGTTGGTGCCTAAACAAGTACCTAATGTATACCTTGTAGTCCAGGAACTTTAGGTCTGTGTAACCACAAGGCGTAAATAAATAGGTACAAGCTGAATTTTACAGGATAGTTTTCTAATATTGTGAAGAGCAACATATCTAAAGTCCACAAGAATCCCCCGTGTGCTATTGAGAAATAAGGGGGTAAAATCTATACAGGGGTAAAAAAATTAAAATGATTCAATTGAGCTAAATCATGGGCTATCATATTCTTCTAGTCAAACTGAATAAGAAAATGTATAGTTTGTCTAACTTTTGAACTTAAGTTTTAGGCTTGCAGGTCAAAATATTGTAATGCCAATGCTCTACGGGTCTCTCCTAACTTTTTCCTTTTTCTGGCTTCCTCTTTGTAATTATCTTGTTATAATACGTATCTAAGTTTAAGAGAATAACGTGACTTGGTGTATAGGTTGTTGCGTCGCCACTGACCTGACATGCGACGGACCTTGACGTCGCCGGATGACCATTGTAAACGATTTTAGGCATGGCGCCATTCTGATAAGCGATTTGGCTTGTAGGTAATATGGAATCAAATCATTCCCCTGATTATATTTGTTCTTGATTGTTAGATAATTGATTACTTGATTTATGCGCTAATTGCGACGATAATTGTCCCTAATTCGTTCTCTCTCCCCTGTTTGCATATGTAATCTCGTTGTGGTATGGCATTTGGTGCCGGCGTAAGAGAAACGCATCTTGGCAATCAGGCGACGGGGGCCGCCGGCACCCTCTGCCGTTTTCCCATTGGACGATGCTGTGGCGGGCGGGCTCCATTTCTCTCGCCAGCTAGTAACGGTCGCAGCATCCGTCACTTTTTTATGTTGGAGCTTCTACGTTGGATATCATTTCTTTTCGTTGCACAAAAACGTTTTGACTCATTTTCTTCTTCAATTTTACTTTTTAGAGACTGGACTTTCATTTCATCGAAATAGCGGCGTCCTGACGTAGGGTTGTTTGTATAGTTGAATATACCATCTTTAATTGATTTACTACTGTCTCCGTTGTCTTTTAGCTCCGTCGTTTCTGTTGTTTCGGTTCTTTTTATAGAGTGTTTTTCCAGATCAATCTTCGCCCCCAAAACCCCGCGGTACAAACCATTACAATATTTTCCAAGGTCAATCGGGGGTCCAATTTTCAAAACAGTTTTTTTTTTTTTTTTTTAAACTAATTTTAAATTACTCGTACATGTTGTTGGTCATATTATGACCAAAAATGCTCATTCCCACCACTATCACAATCTTCAAATATTGACCTTATCGGGCAGTGACTATTGTGACCCTCCATAAACCCAGTAGAAGCCGGTCCAATAATGAACCCGAACCCTAAACTATTAGTATAATAGCAGAGATTTAATAGCGCCTTATTCTTTGGCCTCTACAACGCTTTCCACAAAAGGAAATTACTTAAAAATATTTAAATATATTCTTTTCAATTTATACACAATTAGCCGAAACAATTTGATACAACTTTGGAAAAATCATAGCATCCGAGCAGTTACCCCCATTACTGCCTAAACGTTATTTTTCCATACAGTTAAAATCATAAGTCGCAGATAGGGCATACTATACCTCCTTATCCTTATGACATGCCACATATGTTGGTATACATTTAGAACGCAATTGGAACATTTTGAATTTGAACCCTAGAACAGACTTTACCCACCGTATTTCTCAACACACAGGGGATTCTTGGGACTGTTGTATATGTTGCCCTACCGCAATCAGGAAAGCTAACCTGAAAAATTCAGCTTGTAATTTCCAGGTGTTTTCCTATATACCTCTTGGACTATTGATCGGGTATTATGCAGAGATACACTTTGGGATGAATGAAGTATTAACTTGGTTTAAGTCCCAAGTTTGGAGAAGGATGAGTTTAATTAATATTGACGATAAGTACATCAAAAGATTTAGGTTGCCTGCCTATTTGCCAACATAATGCATGTGTTAGATACAACCTAAGGCAACATTTTGAGATCATATAGGTACAATCTATTTTAATGGTACCTTTCTACTGGCTTACCCCCCCCCCCCCCCTTCTGGAAGGAGAATAGTTAAATACACTATCAGTGATTTGAAAAATATTTGAAATTTGCAGGAAGAGCTTCAAGTGAAGGATAAGTCTGTAAATTCCTCATAAGTTACTTTTCCAGCTGTAGATTGACAGAAAAGACGAAACGGCAGTGTATAATTCCCAGATACAGTCTCCATTCATTACGGGTTGTAGTTAGTGTCCGTTCGGACAGTAATGACTAAAATCTCAGATTTCTGTCCTTAGTAGCTTGCTTCAAAAAAAAAGACGGTGCTTCTGGTCCTAGTTATCATTGCAGGGTATGTTAGGATACCTGTACTTGTTTGCAGTCACATGCAGAGAAATCTGATTTTTGATGATTTGTTGTTCGATGTGCTGATTAGCAAATCACTGATAGTGTCCTTTAAGGTCCCGTTCAGACTTAACACTGCATTCGCTTTCTGCCCATACTGCAAATATGCAAGTACTGCAACAAAGTTACATTCGTTTTAACTTGCAATGCATTGGGTTGCAATCTCTTGCAGCAGAAAGTGATTGATCTAATTCGCGCGCTAATATCGGCCGTGCAGCGCACTGCATTGCATGGAAGTATGAACGGACCTTCTCAAGGCTGTCATTGGGCTATTCCATTGAAATCCACACGCCAATACTCCACTACTAAATTTTCTATTGATGAGGACTATCGAGAAGTGTATTTTAATGCTGCTTGTGGGCTATTTTAATTGGAGTCTACATACAAACCCCTTCCTGTCCCCTCAAAATTTTGTTTGAAAATTTGTAAATTTCCTCAATCGGAAGCCAAGTTTTTCTAAAATTGTTGAAAAGTATTCGAATTGTTCCTATAAGGGTGCTACGAGAGATTTTGATGTCCCCAGATGTTGGTCAGAATAGTAATTTCAGATAGAATTATATACGCAAGATTTCTTACCTTGTATTGGTTACCTTAAAGTGCATGAAAAGTGGCGTGTATTGATTTGCTTATATTTCCATATAAACCAAGGCTCATTTCGTATTTGCTCCTATGCGAAATGAGAATTTACAATTTGTGTACCAACGCAACATTTACATCAGTTAATCCTTCACTGGGGATATTTTTGTGGAAGCTTTACAGCATGGCAGGGTCAAAATCAGAGACTACTTTCACATTTTTTAGTTAAAGGTAACCCACCCCGATATGTGAAATCTCTCGTTGCAGCCTTTAATATGAAGCCAAAGGTCGCATTTTATTGAAATGCAAATTTGTGTTAAATTTGGCCCACATATGCTCTCGGTATAGCTTTAATGGTTCCCTTTTCCAAGCAAAAATTGGTATAGATATGTGTCCCTACTTCCGACTTCTTGGAAGTCACATGATCCCGTACTCAACCATCATAGATACCCCAGGCATCAGGCACACATATTTTTTATGGCAATCCCAAAATTGATAAACATAGTCTGTTTCCTCCAAAATGCAGCTCAACATGAAATGCACATACTAATTTGTGATACAATGCAAGGATTAATATTGATCTGAACACTTCATGGGTGCTTCAACAATAAAGAATGCACGTGATATAATCCTAACCCATAAAACATTGGCACTCGCACACACAGAGTGTACAATGTACATTGGAGTCAGCAGGCCTGTTAAATTATGTATGTTACAACAATCTACATTCAACAATTGATTGCTCTAATACATCTGAATGTCTACTACAGCTGAACCATTCGTCAAACTGCACTATGCAGAATGCATTATCTCATATGCAATTATAACAAAATGTGGTTATGTGAACTAGTCACTTTATAAATCTCTGTTGCCAGTGGATCAATAGTTGTTAATGCCACCTTAAAGCTCAATCAGGGGTGTGAAAGGCCACAGACAAAAAATGAGGAAAAACACTGACACATTGGGTTAAATGCCAAATAATAGGCTGCAATACAAGACAAAGCTTAAAATGAGGAAATCAGCTGAAAAGAGGAACCCCCCCCCCAGCTCAATGAATGCACATTAATTTGTGATACATTGCAGGCCCACATTCTGCATCTCTGGTATACCTATGGGTCCCTTTATGTATAATTGTTGATATTTAGGCTTACTCAGATCATAAGAGAGCCGATAGAGGTGGATTTTTGTTTGCAGTCTTTTTGGCGTGAAAGGGACATAAACATGTGGGGGAAAGGGTCCAAACATTTTTTTTTTTTCGTAATTACTCTATACTAGTACAACATTGTATGGCTTTTCCTACCCTCCCTCCATTTCACCACTGAAAATCACAGCAGATATCACTTGTGGACATGGCTATTTTCATTCACCAACACAGATAGAGGGCATAGATCACAAATTAGTGTTATTTGATAGCCAGTCAAGATTCTTTCTATTGCATTTTGTTCAAAATTATTTTTATTGCAATATTGTATTGTATTATAACCGATGTCGCTGTGGGGTACATACACACAGATCCTCACAGCTGACGATTCGGGTGTTTCCCCATATGTTCTTAGTATAGGAGGCAACTGGGTTGTCTTTCTCTTCTATCTGTTGGTCACAATATATATGTTTGAATTTCTACTTAAAGTTTATCCTAAGTTATTTTGAAATTGTGTATAATTGATGTATATCATTGTTGTTTTAACATTAGAATTTTATCTATTTTTGTTTTTGTCGTATTGACAATGATATTATTGCTCCTTTCTATGTGAAGCGCCTAGAGGGCTCTGCATTAGGCGCTATATCAAGATTGTTATTATTATTATTAATTCAGAGAAATGTGCAATTATATATTTAAGAAATGTAAAACAAGCTGTAAAGGAAATATTTTATGGCTTTTAACAAACTATCAATTGCACAAAATTATAATGTGGGAAATCTTTGATGTACAGTGGCATAACCAGAGGGGGGGCAGCTGCCCCCCGTGGGGAATCTTGCCCCCCCCCCCATGAAAAATTAGTGATTTTCTGCACGTGGCAATTGACAACGAAAACAACATAGGCCTATACTATACTAACACATTTTAATATATGTTCAGGGGCACAGGGGCGGATTTTAAGGGCCCATGAGGTACCGGGCGTATTTTAGATGTATAAATGGTCTTTTTACGCACGGGGGAAGCTATAGTAAGTTACTAACCCCCCCTTCAGAATTTCGATCCGACTGTGAAAAAATGAGGGTCTACCCGGCGCCCACTCTACTGAGAAATCCTGGATCCGCCCCGATGCTTGCTCCCCCCTGAAAATATATCTGCCCCCCTGAAAAAAAGCTTGTTACGCCACTGTTGATGTACTGACAAATTGCATTATGCTGACTGCTTTGCACTCTTTATGTACAGACTCAATGTAAGCACCAGCCATTGTTTTCTGGCCCAGTGGCCCTTCAAGTTCACTGTCTATTAAAGGTGCAACGAGAGATTTTGAGGCACCCAAATATTGTGTCATAATAGTAATTCCATATAGGTTAGACACTTAATAGATTTCTTACCTTGTGTTTGGCTACAGAAATGTCTTAAAAGAGAGAAAACAGGTTATTTTGATTTGCTTATATTTCAATGTAAAACATAGGCTGAATTTTGTATTTGCTCCTATACGAAATTAGAAATTTCACATTTTTGTACCAAAGAAACATTTCTCAGCGTAATCCTTTTAGATGGGGATATTTTTGATGGAAAGCTTTACATCAGGGCAAAAATCAGTACTTTCAATTTTTTAAGGGACACCTGATATGTGAAATCTCTCGTCGCACCTTTAACTGCTACTATATGTGCTTCACTTGCTGACAAAATCCCTGATCTGAGGGGATTTAGAACATGTGTTAAGTTTGGGAAGACATTTGTTTGGTTTTAGGAATTAAAACACAGGGTGGGTACAAAATATAGTCTGAACCTTTCTGGTAATTGAAATGTTAGTGATACTTGTACTATTACCAAACAGTTTGAGAGATGTATCCCTTGTATCTGTGTTTGAGTGGGACATACATCCCTGTGTCCTTCTAAGCAAAGCTTTGACACCATAAATAAAGAAAAAATACTTATTTCAAAAACAATTCTACCATGAGAGGCCTTCCCAGGGGGCAATCGACATTGGAACATTGAAAAACATTGAGAGCTTTTAGAACTTTATGTCGAAAATGCAAAAATATTCAACATCATTCTTAGATGTCGATTCAATGTGCATTTTTGACGTAAATTTCTAAAAACTCTCGACCTGTTTTCGATGTGCCAATGCCGTTTCCATGTCCATTTAAATGACTATGCTCACTGGGTTGCAAGCAAATTGATTTAAATTTCTCTCTTTGGCATATCATCTACAATCAAAACTCGTTTTTCCAAAGACATGCCATACTTACAGAATCCTTCAGGGATCTATTTTGACCCACCTCTGTTCCTCTATATAAAGCCACCCATGTTCTAAAACTTGATACTATTGTTGATGACACAAACATCGTATTGTATCATACAGAATCTTTCCAACTGAATTATAGAATTTGTTGCAATTTCCAACTGGTTTAGTTAAATGGAATACATTTTTCTTTAAAATGACTAATAATTCCATATTTTTTTAAATACACATTATAATAAACCAGAACTTAAAAATTGTGATGCACTAATAATGAATAATTAAAAATCTCACTGCTTATTGAAGAAGATCTGGCTGAGGGAAATCCAACACCATTCACACATAAATGTCATCTCTAAATATGATATAAACTATTTTTGTAAAATATTCCCACCCCCTCACAGGAATCACAAGTTTTACACTTTAAAATTTCCCTTTGTACTATTGTGCAATAATTTGGACAGTTAAATCTTAATTGTACCTCAAGAGAACTTGTACCAACTCAATATGGCTTCCTAAATACTGAACTCCATTATTTGTATGTACCATCCAGTTTACTATGCTTTATGTACCAATAC
>JAMKCH010054373.1:0-16904 GCA_023653785.1 Ophioderma brevispina | reverse complement strand
GCAAATAGCTAAAATTCTAATGTGAAAAAAACACCTATAATATACATTATTATACAACAATTTCAGATAAACTAAGAATAATTTAAGTAGATAATTAAAACTTGTATATATTGTGACCAATAGATAAAAGAGGAGGACGCCACCCCCATTTGCCTCCCATACTAAAATTATCGGATCACTTAGAGGAGCAGAATATCATGGGGGGCCTTATTTTACGGATTTTCGTTTTTACCTTCCCACTACTAGTAGTATGGACCCTCTACTACAATGCTAGTGTAGTACTCTCCAACTTGTGGTATCACTTTTTCATAGGGGGCCAATTTAAGTTTATACGGGTCAAATTTTAAAATGCCCCAATCATGTTTAAATGTATGCCATATTGGTCCAATCTATCTAAGGATTCCAAAAATTATAGTTTGTAAACGCACCTACGACCATTGTTTTGGATTTATAGGGTACAAATGCTACAATGGTAAAAAAGGTCAATCTCGATTTTGTACAGTGGTCGACATTAAAGTTAATCTTATTATATTTTTAAATACTTGCAAGTTATTGCCCTGAGGTAAGAGGACTCCTACAAGGTATAGTTTGTATTTGTTAAATGCTTAGTGTTAGTGCGGAGATAAGGGTCAAAGAAGGTCAACAACCATTGGGTCCTGTTGACCTATGACCTATTTTTGTCCCATAACATGGGTACTATGCATTGCAGATGTACAACTATTCCTTATTTTTGACTCATTAAGCTAGTTGAACACTTCGAAAATCATTTTCAACAAAATTGGAGCACTTCCGATTTTGACCCCTTTCCAAATAGATTGACGACCTTTTTTTACCATTTTAGGGCCATTTTTACCTTACTACTCCAAAACCATTGTTCATAGATGGTAGAAACTGTACATTTTTGGAATCCTATGACTAGACGGACAATAATGGCATACCTTTCAAATGATTGCGCATTTTAAAAGTTTGACCCCTGTGCTAAACTTAAATTGGCTCGAGGACTGTAGGTATGTACCCCACCCCGGGGGGGGGGGGGGCAGTTGTATTCAAGGTGATTGAATGTTTGAACATGGACTTCCAATGCACCCCAAACAGTATTTCACCGACTAAAAAACCTAACCCTAAACAAGCATTTTTGTGCCTGTTTTTGCTACCATAAACAAGTCTTTTGGTCAGTTTTTGCTATACCCCTAAACAAGTAAGCAATGCATTGTGGTGATAATATACCCTTATTATCTGGCTTTTGCTCATGTTTGCTTTTACTTCCAAATTACCATATTTTTTGATGATTTTGATCTCGCGTCACATCACAAGTTCAGGGTTCTGAAAAAACAGACTCTTTTTTCCATATTTTGCCGTTTTTTGAACACCCTAATGATGTACGCGCGTTCACGCATCATATCCTTCTTTGAATACAAGTGGCCCCGGGACCCCACAGCGACTCAGTAAAGTCCTTGATTAGATGGCAACAGCCACCACCGTCATATTCACACTTCACAGCTATGTGTTATGGAAAAACAAGACACCACACTGACATAGGATAAATCAATGAATTATATAAATATATGGACAACTAGAACTGGAAGCCATGAGCAACATGTTTCTGATGATCATGACAGATAGCCTTTAACTTTTGCAGCGTTGTCGTTATCGTTGACTATCTAGTTGTGACGAGTTGCGTGAGAAAGAAAAGCTCTTTAAGGAAAGCAAAAATCAAGGTGACAGGTACCCACAATATGACACAACGCTAGATATGCCCATTAGACGTTTCGAGACCTCATCAAAGTCAGCATCTTTCAGCCCTTGACTACGCAGTGATCTAGCTCTACAGTCGATCTGATTATGTGGTCACAGATTTAATAACATTTCAATTGAGAATGCGCATCTCTAAATGCATGCATTAAAATGCAAAGAAGACGGAAATTACCATCAATGGGAAGATAATCACAAACCTGCACTACAGACGGACCCAACTCAACGAATCGGGACTTCATGTAATGGGGACTTATGTGCCGGACCGCAAGCAAAAGACTTCTGTGACAACAAGGACCAAAGCTATAAACTAAACTAAAACTAAACTAAACCTTACGGTTCATCTACTATCTCCAATTTCAATCAAGCTGAAGTTTTTTAGAGCCTGTGTAGAGTCATATGGATCTGAGACCTGGACCAGAAGAAGAAGATAGAAAGAGCTACAGGTACACGGATGTCACCTACACTAGGCTTCTTATGCGAGTACAATACCATAATGGCGTGATCACATGACCAAGCACAGATATATGGAGATATCGTTCCAATTTCATCTTCTGTTGCCCAAGTGCGAGCACGATTTGCGGTCACTGCCATCGTGCAATTGATAATTAGTCGCAAGTGGGAAGTTACCATGGCAACAGGGGGTAGTGCCAGTTTAACTACATTGATGTTGATTGCTTGAGGACATCCAGCAGGATAATCTGACTCCCTAAATTAATTGATGGACGGGGACATTGGGCGCTACATGGTGAACAGATCTGGTTGCGGCCGCTAGATAGATAGACAATTCACCAACATATCTTCATTATAATATCTTTACCTTTTTTGATCAGCTTTTGCTACATTCCCCAAACTGAAATTTTAGAGAATTATGAAGCTCCACATGCCAGTACCAGTAACTACGTTCAATCTTCGATGTTTCAACAAATATCAAAAGATATCCGATAGAGCTAGGCTATAAATGGTTGCTCAAAGGAGGAGTATCAAAGCTCAATGTATTGCACTGATCTGAAAACAACGAAGAGCAGTTTGAGCAACTACTCGCTCTTTCACCGCATGTTTCTATCAGGGCGACACCTGAACTACTTACCAACTGGCATGCCTATAAACTCAGATATATAAACCTTCATATTGGCGGGTGTCTACGATTCTCATTGATCTCGCGGTTGATTGCGACCCAAGAGCTAACTTGTTCAGCAATTCAGGGATAATTTATTCAACTGTCAGCATCTCATCTGGAATGTCCTTCTGTGCACATTCTGATTACTCAAATCAAGAAATAGGGGTCTTTGGGTTTGACAGTGTTGTGGTTAATTTGCCAAAAAAAAAAAAAAAAATATGGGTCTCTCTAAGTGAAAGTTAAAAAAAATATGAAGTATGTGTGTGGACAAACAATGCTGAAAAAATGGGGGTCCTAAACAGCCCCTTACATATGACGTCACCTCAAAGGGAGTGACCCTGTGGTGCTAATCCCTAGCATGCATATTTGGCCTCAGATTATTTAAATCTGATTTGCATGAGATTGTACTTCTCGTTCTAGATAAGTCAAACAGTCATATATTCTCAATATCAATTGACCAAGTTAATGCTAACTGACAATACATGGAAGAAAAAAAAAGAAATTATCATTTGTATGGAATTACCAGCAATTTGTGGAATTGCTTGTTTGATATGGCCAACAAACAGGTCAAATTACGTACTATAACTAGACGAAAAGTTATGGGGTATCTAGAAATCCACTAACATTTGTTTGGCATAGATTTCTGACAATGTAGATGCGACAATGGGTACAGATGATGGTTTGAAATCATTTTACAGTAAAACAGATCGGTTTTTCATGACAATTGATATGAACAGTGTTCAAATGCGCTTAGGTGACTAGAAGATTTTCGTATAAAAACAAATGGAGGGAGGGCTCCTCATTACCTTTAAAGGAACTAATATCCAAAAAACCTGGTTCAGGGAAGATCTCCATGAAAGGACTCGTATACCAAAAAAAACCCTGGTCAAGAAACACTTTCAGAGAAGAACACATATCAAAGAACACATCAAAATGAAACCCTTGTCAGGGAGTGATTCTAATTTAAGGACTCACCACCAAAAAGTAACCCTATGTATAGGAGTTGCTTATATATAAGTAAAGACTCATACCCAAAAAAGCCTGGTCAGGGTAGACTTTTCATGAGATGACTCACCCCAAAAAAGAAACCCTGGTCCTGAATGCTCTCATAAAAAGTATCTCCTACCAAGGAAAAAGGCAGCTGGGTGTCAGGAACGACTTCTCATGAGATGTGAGCAATGCATGAACGTCAACATTTACATGATGGCAGAACGCAATTAGAACTGCAATAAAAAGCTGAGAAAAGAAACAAAATTTAACACCAGTCGCTGGGTTCGGGTCGAAAGTTTAAGTGCGATGTTGTTGGGAGCTGGAGGCGCGACAATAATAAAATTGACACTTATTTGGTCTGACAACGACTAGAGTCATCTGGAGGATAATATGTACAGAGCAGACAACTTGATGAACAAAAAAATAACTCTGATCATACTTGGCATGCAGAGTCAATATTTAGAAACGCTCCAGAACATATGAAGCTCTATATCAATGTGTGGTCGCGATAACTGGCGCAAACAGAAGGGTTAAATTATACAGACGGTGAGCTTGCGAGGGCTGAGAATAGAAAAGGCCGCCAGGTTCTGGCGGGGTTATAACGCGCTCAGATCTTGCCAAAGTATCATAATAGCTGATGAATTGCCGAAAAACGAGAAACACGTTGAATACGGGTAATAATATTATACGGTACGATGGCTTGATCCCTGTTAAGTGGCATCCATAACATGATTGCCAATCTTATACTACGGCAAAACAAACCTTGTTGGTGATATTTCACAAAATTGTATTTTGGCGGCCCATTTGTTTTCGGGTCACAATCTTGATTTTTAACCGCCATCTTGAATCTTTAAATATCTTGTGTCTTTTATCATCCCATTAATACCATAAAATATTGTTTTCCTCGCTTTACTAAGAAAAACACAACCTTCTTGGTAAATTTTCGCTAAAATATGGCATTTTGGCGGCCATTTTGTTTTTTCGCATCTCTACAATTGCTCAATGCTGATGGACTGTCAACAGTTGATTTCTTATAATGGATGTTCTAAGGAGCCAAATCCACAAAAACTAACTATAGTAATATTTTCTAAGTAAACTGGCTGGCACCAGGACTACTTTGTGTTTAACTAATTCTTTCAATTTAAGAACACATTGGCGAGTTTACAATTGTTATTGCAGTTTGATTGAATTTGGTGATTTAGCAGAATAACGTGTGATTTTTACGTTTATTTTAAAAATCTTGTGCGGTTACAAAATTTTGTATGCTTTTGCAAAATAATGGCACAATACTTTTTTAAAATTTGGTCATTTTTGGCATTTTTCCCACTTTACCAGACTAGACATCCACTTTGATAAAATGCCACACCATACATCACATTTATTATGATAACTGAATGGCGTAACAACGATATATATTGTACAACTAATCAATCTGTGGCAGTAAAAGTGTTATAGTTTACCTACCCTGTCATTTTATGTTGTTCCTTGGCAGTACTGTACTTTCGTGCATGAGATTTCACATCACTTATTTGCCCATATTCCATGCCACGCCGGTTTGGCTTGCAAAATAACTATGCAAGTCCTTCATAAAAACTTTAAAAACTTGCAAGCATTAATTCAAAGTATCTAATTCATGTTGGAGACCTGGATGAGTAACATTGTTAACCTAACACCCTGCCCATAAACAGGATTCTTTTTAGTGGGCGACTTTTTTCAAAAGGGGACGTCCCCAAAATTTACCTCTCAAAAGGGTGGGTTGGATTTTTGGCAAAAGTGGACTTTATTACCAAAATTTGAACCCTTTGGGGAAACACTAAATATTAATTTTGGGGCAAAAAAACCCTCAATTCTCGCTCCGCTCTCCAAATCTGTGTTTTCCTTTTTGAGCTCTTTTAGGGTTTTTGCCTTTCATATGTCTTTTTCATATTTTCGGTACTTGTTTGTCATATTGTCTTTCCAAAGATTAATTTGTTTGGAAAATTACATCATCATGTTTGGGCATGCCTTGCAAATCACCTTTACTAAGTTAGAAAACTGCTCATTTACTAATGATACTGAAAAAGGAGTCATCATTTCTCATGCAGATGCCTTCAGAGCAAAGTTATGTAAATCTTGCTCGTTAAATGAGGTCGAAATGAATTTCATTTAATCTGAAATGCACCTTTATGAGATCTTTCTTCTAAATTAAAAATGCTATTGTAATTTTTTTAGATTTATGGCATTAGTCCGATAATGGGCATTTTCTTTTCTGAATCCATTTTAAAAACCTGCCTATTATATATAATCATAGACTCCCTGATATAATGGTATAGGAAAACAAATCACAGACAGCCAAACATAAAAAGGCATCAAAAATTAGGCTCATTTTAAACACATTCATTTATTTTGACTACTAAGAAATTTTTCACAAAAATGCCTCCGAGATTAGAAAGAGATAGGAATAATTCATTAAAAAAAGAAAAAACCTAAAAAATTAAAAAAAAAAAACTAATAATTTGACAGTCAAATATGGTTTGGCAACTGTTTTGACTATGCCATTTTTGGACCAGATATGAACCAACTAACTTACAGTTTGTATTACATTTTAGTTATCATGCATGTAATATACCTAATCAGGAATGTAAATTTTCTCGCACTAAACTTCTTAGTGAAGAAGTAAGTAACATCGTATAAAAATGCCATCTCTTTTCCATAGTCTTTAACACAAAGGATTTCACATCATGGTCCCGGAAGGGGGGGGGGGGGTCATTGTCCATTGACAAGGGGATATTTGCAAGACCAAAGAAACATGTTAAAAAGGGTATTTTTCAAGATTGTGCAGATACACACTTTTTGTATCGTATTCGGCATTATTATTTCTGTGCAAGTAGTAAGCTATCGTACATCTACGCAGAAACAATTTATAAAAAGCAATTGTACCCAAGCAACTATATTATGCATTTGTCAAATATTGCCAATACTGTGTTAGCGGGGTCGGTAGCATTACAATTGCTTATATGGGCATTTGAAAAGGTAACTTATGTTGTCACCTTTTCAAGTAGCTTCTAAAATGATTTTGAGGAAAAAAACAAATTTCCAGTCAATACCACCATACTTTGCTATTTGTACTCTTAAAAGCTTATTTTGAGTTCTAAGGCATGATATAGTTTTAAAATTTATAAACAAAAGAAAAGGCTTGATATCTATCGCTCCTTTCTACAGACACTGCTTGATAGCTCAGTCGGTAGAGCGTCGTGCATGAATATGAGGTCGCCCGGTTCGATCCGGGCCAAGCGCACAATAGGGTTTTTTTTTCAAAACAATATCGTGCGCTGGCCATCTCCAGGGAAAGATTAATAAACTATAACAAAGAAGAACAGGCATACCATTATCTCACCAAAAATTGATTGTTTTTGAACTAAATGGCCCAAAAATACTGAATGGTATTGCAAGTAATTTATAGCTAAATTTCGAACATAAAAACCTGAATGTTTTGAATGCCTAGCTAAAGTTGAGCTCTTATTCAGGTTTGGAATCAAAATTTGAGAAAAAAGGGCACATTTTCGCTCAATATTTCCTATACTACTATATATTTGGGCACTTAGAAGGGCTTTTTTTTTTTTTGTGAACATTCTGGACATGGGGACACAATATATTCTAAAACCTACTTACATATAGATGGGGCATGTTATAAAGATGTCCAAAATTACCCAATTATCTAAAACATTAATTGTTACCCAAAAATGTATGTTTTGACTAAAAAAATGAACCCAAAATCACCTTTGGCTCATATTGTTAGTACCACATCATACCTAATGTAATGCCACTGGTAGCTCAATATTTTCAGCTCATCTAGGACATAAAACACAGACGTTTCAATGCTAACTCAAGTTTTAACTATTTTTAAGGTGTTGAAACATCAAATTTGAGAAAAAACGGTATTTTTCATCCAATATCGCCTATACTTACGTATCTTTTGTAAACTTTGAAGCTTATTGTGCGCTTTTGGACACAATAATTTGAAACCTACTTACATAGATGGGGCTTGTAATATAGATGTCAAAACGCCAATATCCAAAAATCATGTTTTTGCCCAACAATTAATGTTATTTGGCTAAAATGCCCCACAATCACCTTTTCTGCCGCACATGGGCACTTTCACATCATGCCTAATCTTGATAGTAGACATAATAAGCTTTCCTTTAATGTATCGATTTAGGTGTATTAGGTTGGGACTATATAACTCGACTCAAATTGTTGATGCTGCTCTTCGCCTATTAGGTCAAGTGCATGTGGGCCAATTAAAGGGGCATTTTGTGATGGCACTTGACATTATATATGCGTAATTGCCTAGCGCTGAACGGACTGGATATGCAAATTTCTGTGTAACATGGAGCAGGTGGGTGTTGAGAGGATTGGGTGTTTGGGGAAGGAGAGGGTGGTTTGGGAGGGGGTGTGCGTTGGAGGGGGTGTGCGTGTGGGGAGGGGTGTTTGCAGGTGTGGGAGGGGGTGTTGCAGGTGTTGGGGAGGGGGTGTTGCAGGGTTGTTGGGGAGGGGGTGTTGCAGGGTGTGTGGGGGTGGGGGGATTTCTTTTTTTGTTGGGTGTTGTGGGGTGTTTGGGGAAGGGGTGGGGTGTTGTTGGGGGGGGGGTGTTTTGCGGGGTGTTGGGGAGGTGGATGAGGTGTTGCGGCGTGTTGGGGAGGGGGTTTAGGGGGTGTTTTTGCTGGGGTGTTGGGGGGAGGGTGAAGGGTGTTGCGGGGAGGGAAGGTGGTTGCGGGGGGGGGGAATGGTGTTTGCGGGGCAGGGAAGGGTTTTGCGGGGAGGGGGAAGGGTGTTGCGGGGAGGGGGATAGGGTGTTGCGGGGAGGGGGAAGGGTGTTGCGGGGAGGGGGAGGTTGTCCGCGGGGGGAGGGGGTTTTCGGGTGTTGGGGAGGGGGTGGGGTGTTGGGAGGGCGTGGGGTGTTGCGGTTGTTACAGGTGTTTGGGTGCTGGGGAGAGGGTGGGGTTGTTGTAGGGTGTTGGGGAGGGGTGGGGTGTTGCGGGGTGTTGGGGATGGGGGTGGGTTGTTTTCAGGGTGTTGGGGAGGGGGTGGGGTGTTGCGGTGTGTTGGGTAGGGGGTATGGGGTTTTTGCAAGGTCTTTTAGCTAAATTCGAACTAAAACATGAATTTTTGAATGCTTATCTAAATTTGCTCTTATTCGCATATTGGTGACAATTCAGGTTTTGGAATCATAAATTTGAGCACAATGCACATTTCCGCTCAATATTTCCTATACTTACTTATATTATTGGGCAACTTTAAAATCTTTTTGGACCTTCTGGCCTGGGAACACATCTGTTCTGAAACCTACTTCTAAGGGCGCATGTATAATCTGTCCAAAATACAATATCCAAAATATGTTTACCCAAAAATGTAATGTTTTTGACTACATGACCCAAAATCACATTTGGCTCATATTGGAAGTTCCACATCATACCTAAGTGAATGCCAATGGTAGCCTGTTCAAGTATTTTCCACTATATTTAGAACATACACCCACAGACGTTTCAATGCTAAGCTAAAAGTTTTAACTATTTTTTTTTTCAGGTGTTAAAACCATCAGTTTTGAGAAAACGTGTATTTTCACAGCCGAATATCGCCTCTACTTACTGTATTTTTGGTAAACTTTGGAAGCTATAGTTTGCGCTTTTGGGACACAAATAGTTTTTGAAACCTACTTACATAGATGGGGCCTTTTATATAGATTTCAAAATTCATACTCTCAAAAAAACAAAAACATCATTTTTTTGTCCCAAAAATGTATGTTTTTTGGCTAAAATGCCCAAAAATCCCTTCTGGGGGGGCCCACATTGCAATTTCACATCAATGCCCCTACTCCTGAAGTAGACATAATAAGCTTTTCCATTAATGTACGCTGATTAGGTGTAGGTAGGGTGGGACTATTAATCGACTAAATTGGTTGATGCTGCTCTTCCTTCGCCTAGTAGGATCAACGGCTGTGGGCCAATTAAATGGGGGCATTTTGTGATGCAATTGGCCTACTTATATAGCCTTAATTGCTCTATCGCTGAAACGGTACATGGATAGCAAAATTTCTGTGTTAAAGGGAGCAGGTGGGGTGTTTGAGAGGATGGGTGTTTGGGGAAGGAAAGATGGTGTTTGGGAGGGGTGTTGCTTATTTGGGGGGAGGGTGTGCGTGGGGGAGGGGTTGTTGGCAGGTGTTGTGAGGGGGTTTTTGAGCAGTGTGTTAACTCAGGGAGGTGGGGTTTTTCATTGGTGTTGGGGAGGGGTGTTGCAGTGTGTTTGGGGGTGTGGTGGTAGTTGTTGTGTGTTGTGGGGGTGTTGTGAGTGGGGTGTGGGATGTTTGCTTATGGGGGTGGGGTGTTTGCGGGGTTTTTTAGTGTCATAGGTGTTCGAAAGTCTGTTTGTTTATGTGTGTATTTGTTTTCGCCCTGCGGGGTGTTGGGGGAAAGGGGGAAAGAGGGTGTTTTCGTGGGAGGGAAGGGTTTGCTGGGAAGGGGGAAGGGTTGGGTTGCCGGGGGCGGGGGAAGGGGGAAGGGTGGTTGCGGGGGAGGGGAAGGGTGTTGCGGTGAGGGGAAAGGGTGTTTTGCGGGGAGGGTGTCAAGGGGTGGTTTCGGGGATGGGGAGGGTGTCGCGGGGAAGCGCGTGGGGGTGTTTACGGGGTTTTGGGGAGGGGGTGGGGTTTTGGTGGGTTAGGGGTGGGGTGTGTGCGGGTGTTTACAGGTGTTGGGGTGCTGGGAGAGGGGTGGGGTTTTGTATGGTGTTGGGGAGGGGGTGGTGTGTTGCGGTGTTGGGGAGGGGTGGGTGTTGCAGGGTGTTTGGGAGGGGGTGGAGTGTTGCGTGGTTTTGGTGTAGGGGTTGGTGTGTTGCAGGTGTTGGGGGAGGGGGTGGGGTGTTGAGGTTTGTTGGGATGGGATATTCAATCCTCCACTTATCTTCTTGCACAACTTTTTTGTGAAACACCTTTATTAGAAAAGAAGACACTGGCACATTGAAAAATATGCCCTCAAGATTTTTCAAAAATCGATAGTTTTGCAAGGTTGTAAGCTTTTATATACAAGAGCCCTTGCCCGATGATTAAGACATATCAGCTTTCTTATGTGTACACAGAACGATTTTTAGAGTCACGTCGCCGGGCAGACGACGAAATTGGCTTTTAACACAAGAACCCGCATGCCGTATGCATGGTACCCACGCTATGCTACCTGTTTGATCGGCTCCTATAACCTTTGTGGTTTTTTTTTTTTTTTTTTTTTTTTTTTAATATTTTTGTAATATACACATTTGTGATTAAAGTATGGCAAACTTAAAAGTTGGCCTAGCAAATTACCTGGAATGTCTTTATCCTCATATCATGTCCCTATCTGTTTGGGGTATGTTATTTTTATGTGTAAAATTCATCTCTGTTCTTTTCAATGGTCCTAGACTATCATTTTGAGAGCAAATGTCGAAATTTCAATATTTTGTGAAAATGTGCCAGTGGCCCTTTAAAGCAAGAGAATGTTTAAAGCAATAGTAGCACATTTTGTTGAAGATGCCCCCAATGTTCAAAATTGATATTTTTGCACAGTTACGTTGATATTTTTATGAAACTAAACCTGCAACCGAGAAATGCTAAAAATGCGTCTTATCAGCAAATAGGCGATTTTGTAAGTAGAATTTGGATCCCAGACTGACTTAACGGCAGAGCTGGAAATGCACGTTATTAATTTTTCACAAAATTTTGAGTATTTTTCACAGTACGTTGGTAATTGTTTAGAACTATACCCCTGCGAACGAAAATTCTAAAAAGGCGTATTTAATTCACAAAATAAGCGATTCTTAATTAGAATTGTTTCCGATTGGACTAAACGGGCAGACTTGGAAACCTACTTTTGATGTCCCCGTCCATGATGAAATAGTGCCACCATCGAGAACATAACCTCTAACTTCTTGGCTTTGCCTGAACGATTAAAAAACAACTAATGGATGGCGTAGACACATACCATGGCGCTAGTTGTCCCGGCTATTTCTCACATTTGGAAGGCCGTTTCCAGCGGCCGTTGTATATTATCGGGGATCCCGATAATAATTCTTCTAGTACAAATTCCTTCTTTTTGTGACAACTTAGACATTTTTCGAGCTTACCCATTCACAGTATAGTTTTACTAGCCAGTTACCAATGCAATCGTGTAAAAAATCTATCTCCAACTTTTTAACACCCAATGATGGGTGTGTTGCTATCGAGAGCGGCGTTTTAATATTTCGGTTCTTGTTAGCGAAACGAGTCGGCCGTTTTATGTCCCTTTCCGCCGGAAATTCGGCCAAATGTTCTCGAGGTGGTGGGCCGTCTTGTGGTAGGAATATTTTTTATTTTAGTGACGCAGTCAGTTTGGGGAGGTTTTCTGCTTTTTCGCGCATCTTGGATGACGCGCTTGTCGTCTGTCTTACTGAAAGCTATTGCTTTGTGTGCGCGTGTTTAATCTAACGGTGCTGCGGGGTATACTATACTTCGGGCCAAATGAACTGAGTCGTCGAGTGGCAACAGAGGTCACAACACATTGCAAGAGTAAGCTCATTGCATAGCGACTTGCAACCGCGCTGAGCCGATTTAGTGTAAACCTACGCCTGGACGAGCCCTGACCACGGACCACCATTTATTTAAAAAATGTTTTTTGGGGAAGGGGATGGAAGTGGAGTTTGTTACAGTGATTAAATAATACATGAGGCCTGTTCGATAGCGTCCATTTTTGTTTAGGGGTTGTGTTTCTTCTTAACGTTGGGCTATTGTTATATTGTTACGAGATGTAGCTATAGTTTCTTATTTCGGAAAAGAGCTTTTGATGGATTTTTATGCAAGTTCATCTCCCTTTATTTGTAATGGTGTATTTGGCCTCGGGCTGTTGCCCTGCGACATATTACCTTTCCGACGGATCCATTTGTAATCATAGGGTACTTAATGGCTGAGACCTATACCCTCGTAGGTATTTATCTCTCAGCTTATGGGTTTCTTAGACTTTAAAAATGGGGTAATATATCCATATGTAGTAATGGAATATCGGTTTCAAATTTAAGATGGGAACAGAGGGTAGCTGTTGTCAAAACAGAATGATTATGTCCTATTGTTGGTATTATAAGTTAGGCTATTTCATTATAGATATGGCCATTCAAGTCTTGGCTAAACAAGGTACTTACTTATTCGGAATCCTATGGCTCCATCCCGCCTTGGCTTCCATATAATGGTTGTTTATAATGAATATTTCAAACATACTTGGAATCACAGGTTATATGTGCGGGGAGTCAGACCTGTTGTTATCATGGTTAGGCGGCGTCCTTCGCAGTTGTTGCTAAGCTTGATGCGGAGACAACTGAATAACAGAAGCCTATATGATTCAATCTTTCCTATAGTCTCTAATAGCTCTATTGCATATAAGGACAAGGACCGTCATAATTTAGGCATAGTGTTTCCTTATGATGTTACATGTGTCAGAGGAAATGCTGGCATCATTGGAAACAGATAGGATTTATTAGCAACCTTATTCCCTTTGTCCCTTTCGGGCCTAACCCCTGTCACTCAGTGAAGTTTGGACAGTGTCGATAGAAAAGAAAATAGTGGCCCGATACCTGTTTCAATGAAGCAAAAGTAAGATGGCATTTCCTGTTTATACAATCAATCTTTGGCATATAATGGTTAGTGCAAAGCAGAGCGACTTAAATTGATTTTTTCTCTGCCGCCGGAACACGTGAAATTTTAATTTCCATGAACAACGAAAGGTTGAATCTATTATGTATTGGAACACCGACCGAATGTTTGTGCAACACACTGACTGCATTTGTTATTGGCTCTATATCGTACTTTGTCCCTCCCCCCGCTGTAGTATTTGCAGGATGTTCCTACTCCTCATCATGTTGCCCCTTAACGTTGGCAAGCAATATTGAGCTTCCTTGGTGCGTCACATAACAGCGGAGTGATTGTGTGTGTGGTAAGATCGTTGGCCAAATGTTCATTTGTCTTTTCATAATCATTTCGGCACCTTGTTTGACGCGTGGAAGCTCCTTAACAAACACTAACAACAGCTTCTGGAGGGGTGATCACGGGCGAATTCGAAATCATGTTCACAGAAGGTTCTAACATGAAGATATGGACGTAACTATATTACTTCATGGTATTAGTTTAATTCCTTTATAAAGATATTTTAGAGTGTCCGGGTAAAAGTTTGGTTTGTGCAGCACTGATTGAGAAATGAACTAAGTCCGCAGATGTAGCGATTGGCATCATCAAACAAAGACACATATGGGCACAAAATCAACTGCCGGGGGCCAGTGGACAAGCTTTCGTAGTATGGTATCCCCATCCCCGGCGATTTTTGAGGCCCAAAGGGCCCCTGGTTCAAGACTGCCTTCCTCTTCTCCCACTATTTGCTTCACTCTCTCCCAGGACACAGGCTAGAAACAGATAGGGAGTTAGGGTGTAATTCGAAAACTGTCAGAGTTGGATAATCAACTCCACTGTAATTTTTTTTTTTTAATATTGGGCATAGAAATTCCGAATGACTGGCGCCACATCCAAAGCACCCAAATCAGTTTGTGGTCTGTAATGTTGTAATCTAAATTGATCATTTTGGGGGAGTTGCCGAATTGAATGAGGCTTGGCAACCATTCGTAGTCAGAAACAACAAATTCCACTGGGGTTTTGAATATGGACCTCATTGTCTCCAAGCTGCAACTATTCCTGCAGGTAAGAAAAGAACTGGCATGTGACATGGTAATTTTGAACACAACCGGGTGAAAAAAGAAAGAAAGATACCCAAAAGAAACTGATGAATCTGACCACTGGCGAACTGGTCAAAATAGATGTTTCTTTTGTTTTCAATTTGAAACAAATCTTGCTAACCAATATAAGGAATGTTATTTACTAATTAACATACGCTATTCCTGATCGTGAAGACTTGCTTAATAATGCAGGAAAGAATAAAGATCTGCCAAAAATATGCACAAATTTTCTTTCTCTTTCCAAAAAAAAAGAGATCCCCTAGGATAAACCCAAATTTACTCACACTTGTTTAACAGTCAGTCATGCCGCCTACTCCTCTTGATCAGGTTGTTCTATGTGATAGTTTATATTTTTTTTAAAGCAATAATTGCACATTTTTTGAAAGAGCGCCCCCAATTTTCAAAAGTTGATAGTTAACACAGTTAGTTGGTAATTGTCCAGTAAAATACCTGTGAACGAGAATGCTAAGACAAATGCGTGATTTATCAGTAAATAAGCGATTTTGTAATCTAGAATTGGGATTCCCAGATTTGCGACTTAACGGCAGAGCTGGGAAATGCTACGGGTATGTCAGTCCATGATGAAATAGTGCCACCTTGAGAAGATTATCCTCTAACTTGACTTGCAAGAACCAATCAAACAACTAATGGATGAGCGTAGATTAGACCACGTACACGTACAGGGCGCGATTTCCCGGGATTTCACATTGCAGGCTGGTTCCAGGCAGCCATTGATTAGTATCGGTATCACCGATAATATTATTTCTTAACTACAAAATTCCTTTGTTTGTGACACATAGAGACTTTTCGAAGCTTAACAATTCACAGTATAGTTTACTAGCCAAGTTACCAATTGAAAATGTGTTAAACATCTCAATTTTTTGAAAACTTGGGGGTGCTTTCAAAAAAAAATATGCGATATTGCTTAACATTTTTGTGACAGATTTGTCAACGTTGATGATGGAATGATGGATGGTATGGATGGACGATCGATTGATCAATCAATCATGGATCAATCAATCCTCGATTGATCGATGTTGGTTGCTTTGATCTAGTTGCTAGTTTGCTTGATTGACAATGGGGGGATTATTTGAAAACAGTTAACATATTTTGTAATACCTGGCAAAGCGCATCCTACTTGGAGGAAGGAAACGGTGCACATACTTTCTATAATTATATCATATAAAAAGGAAGAAGGAAATTGTATAGGATATTTAATAACAACCAACAACTGTAAACATCAGTATGTGATTGGTACTAAATATGACAGAAATATTTAGGATTTAGTTATTTGTGTGCTTAATTTCAGCATCAAAGAAATAACACACTATGCATGTGTTTAACAGCACATATGCCATGACCAATATCATTGTACATTTCATGATATGCACATAACATACATGCTATTTTCTACTATGCTTTATTTTGTTATGTCATATTATGTGATATGGCAAACTGAAAACTTGCTGCTCGAATTACATTTTAAAACAAACCATATTTGGCCAAGAGCCCTGGCAGAGATCTAAGGAGGCAGTTCCCCTTGAAGCCAGGAAATTGTATTTCAATGTAAAAAAGCTTTTAAGCTGTTTATTAAAAGTTCTTTGAAAAAAGACTCAGTTATTGGAAAGCAATCAATTGAAAAGTGTTGGTTGTTCATTTTGTCACAAAGAACTTGTGCATGTAAGCCCATATAACTATTTTTTTTATGTTTCTGTCATTTATGTCCACTGGGTGAATGCATTATTTCGAACTTTATATCAATCTCGTACTCAATTTTTCAATAATTTTAGCTCCTGCAAGTGAAATGAGCTTTCACCCCTCACTCCTAAATGGGAATTTCAAATCACATTGAACTCAAATAGCAAATATAACCGTCTGGTTCCACAAAGAAAACTGGCCACATTTTTTGAAATGAATAAGATGGTCACCTCAATTCTTTCAATATCATTGACCAATGGTACGATAGACTATAATGGAGCTAAGATATTCAACAATCGACCAGTATGCGGTGGAGAAACACACTTCAGATACTTTCATCTGGGCGTGAGGGCATGCTTACAATGTCGCAGGTGAAGTTTGAGGTTTGTCACATTCATCAGATTTAGACTGAGTATTTTCATGACGTAAGCACAAAAATACTTGACGCTCGTTAACCAAATATATTAAATCTTGAAGCTGTTATAGTGTGGTTCAAGTAAATTTGACTAGTTTTTTAATCATTTATCAACTAGAGGCATCAATGATGCAGAAGCCTATCAAGTGATGGTATTCAAAGAGGACAAACTTGGTG
>JAMKCH010054371.1:0-10268 GCA_023653785.1 Ophioderma brevispina | reverse complement strand
GAACCCTCTATACCAATTTTGGGTGATATAGCTATAGCTATATCAGAGATGTAGATTTTAGGCCAAATTTACACAAAATGCCATTTTCCCAAATTACGTTCTTAGCAAAGTTGGCTTCTAGATTAGGAAATTTGACTCTTTTCCAACAAATTTATGAAATTTAAAACGGGACTTTAACTATACTAAAATGGCATGAAAAAAGGGGGTCTTTCAGATACCACCAAAGGTGAAATGGAGACCCATATTTGCGGCACGTCCCCGTTATGGTCAATATGTTGAGTACCCTCCCCGGACAATTTTGGTCTAAAATGAAAAAAAAAAAATTCCGCACCTTCTATAGATTGCAAATTTACGGAACAAGTTGTACGATAGTTGTAATCCTTGGCATACTCCGAGGGGAATAGTACATTCAAAATTGAATCTGTCCTGTATAAACTCTCATGAGTCGGTCGTTAAATAAGTTTCCAAAGTGTATGATTCTGCAGTCAGAAAGCTTGATATCTGCGTTATATGGATTTAACTATCGTTTGCCTTAATATTTTCCCAGTGTATTAATCCAAAATCCATTACCATGGCATTAAGTGCATCGAAACTATGGTTGTAATATCAGTGCATATCCCGTTGGAATTGATACAATAATTAAATCTGTCCCGTAAACTTGTCTCAATCAGGGGGGCGCCGTTCACTGAATGAGTACCTGAAGATTCATCAGACCACGAATGTGCATTATAGCAAGGATGCGTATATGTACCACTGGCATTCCCTTACATGTACTGATGTGAACCGAAACCAAGGAGATTCGATAAATTAATCTGATCATGCCAATTATTAACAGCTTTCAAACTCTTTCAGACTCAATGGAATGAGTAAATATGCCAAAATTACGAATTGTTTGGTACGGACATTGATTTTACATTGTGAGACTGGTTTAAGTCGGGAAACCTCTCGAAAGAGAGGATTCGTAGTTACAAAATCATTCGGGCTTCGCCCTCATGAATTTGTAATACGAATCCTCTCTTTCGAGAGGTTTCCCTTTAACGTAAACATTCAACTCACCTGTTACATGCTGCTTGAAGCACCATAACGCTTAGTTAGAATTTTTTGAGAGTGTAGCTGTAAATGCGCTTACGTTAACCTTAATGTTTCATTAGCATATAATTGACTTTTCCCTGCTATCAGACTACATGTTTCAATAAATTTAGCGTGGATTTTTAATGTCCACCCACTGGCAGATCTCCTTCATTCAATGCTTGTACCTTATAGAGGTGACGATGGGTTGCAATCTACTATAGCATGTTTTGGACACAATTGAAAAGAATTCAGACCGGTGTGAAAGCAGATATAGTCCGGTGGGGCAACAGTCCGGGGTCCATAAAGCGTGAAACTAATGTGGCATTAAGAGGCAATGAATCGATGCCATATTGTTTCACATTGTTCCGGAATTGAGTCCGCCGGACGAAATACTCTAACCGGGGTGGGAAAGCAGATATAGTCCGGCGGGAGCCTAGTCCGGGCTCCAGATACGATAAAACAGAAAAAGCGTGAAACTAATGTTGCGGAGAGGACTATTGAGTGCACTATTCCTTACCGTTGTAGCAGGAATGAGTACAGTCGGGACTATAAAACTTCTACACCTGTGTTAAAACAACTATAGTCCAGCGGGAGCCATTGTCCGAGCTCCATAAGACGATAACGGAAAAAGCGTGAACTAATGTTGCGTAAGGAGTCGACATGAATCTAGTGCCCTATTGTTCACAATTGTTCCAGACTGAAGTACGCCGGACGGATAATAATGTAAACTCGGTGTGAAAGCCGATATAGTCCGGTGGGAGCCACAGCGGGGCTCCATAAAGCGTGAAACTAATGTTGCCTTTAAGAGTCAACTGCATCGATTGCCCTATTGTCTCACCATGTTTCCGGAATATGAGTACGCCGGACGATAATTACTTCTAACACCGGTGTGAAAGCAGATATAGTCCGGCGGGAGGCCATAGTCGGGCTTCCATATCGATAAAGGAAAAAAGCGCCCCCCATGAAACTAATGTTGCGTGAGAGTCAACTGAATTGAGTGTCCAATTCCTTACCGTTGTAGCCGGACTATGAGTACGTCGGACTATGACTTTACTTTTCTACACAGGTGTTAAAGAAACTGATAGTACAGCGGGAGCCTTAGGTGTCGAGCTCTATGGACGATAACGGTATAAAGCGCGAAAATAATGTTGAGTGAAGAGTCAACTGAATTGAGTGCCTTATTCCTTACCGTTGTAGCAGGACTGGGAGAAACGCCGGACTATAATACTTCTACCCGGGATTTCAGTCATTGTACTTCAGGACTGTAGTAAGAATTGATCTGGACAAGTTGAAAATGTGAAACGGGATACGGCAAATATACAATAGCAAATGGTCTGTGAGCTGATCTACAAATGGCAGTAATGTCAACCATCCGTGGTGAGAAGTGAGAAGTGAAACTTTGAAGAAAAATAACGTAGTAACTTTTCCTTTTTTTTTCCAAAATTTTAAACACCAAAATAGTTTTCAAATTGGGGAAGTATTTCAATAATGGGTCTATTTCATTCTCAAAATAGATACATCGATTAATGCTAAAACTTTATAAAAAAAAAAAAGAATTAATATTGAAATACTCCTTGATTTTTATACACAATATATTCTGGTTTTTCTTCTATAGAGCAAACCCCTAATACATCTTTACCTCTCTAACACTATTTTGAATAATTATGAAAAAAATTTTAATGCTAAAACGTTCATCACTTGTTATCTGTTATTGTGTGCACGGTGGTTCGCAGATATAGAGTATACCACTTCCTGATCTCATGCTTGGGTTCGAGTCAGTGCGCTTTGGCAATGAAAAGGTATAGAGGCGGGAGCACGGACATGGGTCAAACATCATCGTTCCTGTCCCACTACATTAAGTTTTGACACCTATGGTAGTTAGTATGGACTCTGAAAAGTACTAAGTGGTTCGTTCACTTTTTAAATTTACACAGGGTCAACACTTTTAAAATATCCAATCACGTTGTGAAATGGCTAAAATTGTCAAAAATAAAAAAAATGGTCAATAATTACATTTTGTACAGGGGTCAAACTCAGAAGGTGCTCCAATTTGGTTAAAAAAATTGAAAACAATTGTTCATCTAGCTTCATGTGTCAAATAAGGAATAGTTGTAGCCTCTGCAGTGACCAGTTATCATGTTATGTGACAAAATAGTCATGGGACAACATAATCCAATTGGTGTGAACCTTCTTTGACCTTTCCTCGGTAAGTAAGCATGTAACATAACCAAAAACATATACTTGGAGAGTTTCTTTCCTCAGGCAATAATTTTGGCAAGTATTTAACCTATAACTACAAACCAATAGTGTAGTGGTTACAAACATATTATATTTGGGAAAGCCTTCTGACTAGGACGGCAATTATAGCCCAAAAGTGTTTCAAAAGGTTGGGGTTAGTAGTAGTTTAAAGTTGACCACTGTGTAACCTTAAATGGCCCTATTGAAAAATTGACACCACAATTTGAGGACCCCCAAACTACCTTTCATTGATATAGGGGTCCTACTAACTACCAAAGATGTCAAAACCTTAGATGTAGTCGGGCATGAACAAACTCCGTAAATAAGGACCCTATGATATTCTGCTCACTGCTTAGTCAGTACCGAAGGTTTGCCTCCCACTACTGTTTAAGGGAGAATTATAAGGATGAGGAGCAGTTTAAAAAGGGCTTTTGCGTTCGAGGTGGGTGGTTTGAGGAAGAGGGGCCCGACCCAAAGAGGACATGGAGGTAGCAAGTGGAGGAGGAGATAGGAGGCGGTGGGTGAGGATGGGGGATTTGCATGGGCAAAGTGGGAAGGAGGGAGTAAGGGCGATTGCTTTACGAATGTGAGGTGAATACTGGCCAGACCCCGGTTGCGGGGAAAAAAAACAGGATTTAAAAACTTTGGTTGACTATATAATGGAGAGGGATGTGTTTGCGAAAAGTTTACTGTTATTTTTAATTCAAGTGTGCTTGACTGGGCAGACGCCAAGTTTTAAAGTGAAGTGCATGGATAAATTATTAGGCGCAAAAGATTCTTAAGTTGTGGTTTGCTGCGTATCCACAAGTAATTGGTAATGGTTTGTGGTGGGTTCAGGATTTGTTCAGCTATGTGCGGTACGGGGCGCGTGATCCATGATCGGACAGCTCCTCTGAATGAACATGGCCCAAAGCTCTAAAAAGTAACTTCACTTATAGTAGATTAGTAGTGAGACGGTAAAAGAGACATATTTTAATGGCCACAGGTATTTAGAAAAGTTTTGGGGCTCGATACAATTATAGTAATGTAGCTAGTACATAAAGTTGACATAAATACATTGTTCACAGTTAATGAAGCTGGAGGTTTCATTAGAAATGTATCAGGATGAAACACCAGCAAATTATTCATTTAAATGTTGTATATTTGAACATAAACTTACCTTTGACACTACAATTATCAGCTTTATCACAGAGTATGCGAGAAAATAATACATCTTACAGCAATGCAAAAAAAAACAACTAAGGTCCGTATTCTCAAACGGTTTAACCGCTACTCACTGGTAAATCGCAATTTAAACACCGGCTAAAATAAACGCAATTATCAAAGCTATGGTTAACTTTAAACGCTGTTTTAATTTTAGCCGAAATCATTAAAACATGCCTAAACGTTGTTAAACTTAGAATTAGTCCGGGGGTGGTGTAGTTTAAGGCGGGTTTAACTTCACGTTTTCATCAAATGCCTATTATTTTCAGCTCTATGTGAACTCGTGGGTAGACCAGTTACCTCCTGGTCACCTTCTCAGTATCTGCTTTTTCCGAATCCTCAGTTGATCTCTTCTCGTCCATTTTGCCTTTGCTTCTATTTCAATGCTTGTCTTTATCTGTTTTTATAGTATGAATGTAGCAAGTGCCAGCCAGCAGAACGACATAAAACAGTTTAAATAGGCCCGGGGGGGGTTTTGGTCTCCACATTCAACAAATTCTAAAGCGTCGTGCCCCGTAAAGCGGTTCTTGAAATTTACCCGTGGGCTTCCTGCATATCATTTACAACTACGGAAGGCATGTCTTGCATATAAATTCAGCACACGTATGATATAGGCGAAGATAAGTCCACAGTTCGGTGGATGATATTTACGGCGTTTATATACTGTGGTTAGCTAAACGACTTTGCGGTTTTTTAAACAGTGCGTTTAGCTAACCACAATTTAGGCCTAACCACTTTTATTTTAAACATCGTTTGAGAATACGGCCCTAAAGTTTTTATTTTCGCCACAAAAAAGTGGGCCAAACTTGTATATTAGAGATTAACACCAAAGCGGACTTTAGCAATCCTTCGATCATTAATAGACCATTGTATAGAAACGAATGCATCAGTTTTCAATAAACCGCTTTCTGTAAAGAAACTTTGTACTATGGACACAATGGACCGTATTCCAAAAAGGTGTTAGCGCGAATTTTAAGCTAATAGGACAGGAAGGATATGAAATTTTGGTGTGAACCTGGAACTAATGGCCTTCAAAGGTTTTTATTCAAATGCATTCTTTGAAGTATCCAAAAATGAACATACTAAAAGTCCGAGAAAATCCGGGTTGCAGAAATATGTCTAATTGAATAAAAATTCAAAATGGCCGCCATTTCAAAGGATTTTTCATCCATAACCAAGATCCGAGGGTCGTTGAGATGTAATGTTGGTGTCTGTACCCATGTTTGGGGGGGTTACGAACTCAATAACGTGAACACTAATAGAATATAGATGAGTGGTTTAGCCTTATTTGCATAACTCCAATATGGCTGCCATTTTGTTGACTTCTGAAATGAGAATGGTGAAATTTTTTATGGTGTCCTGCTTATGTTACATAAGAACGATTATAAGTGAGCCATTTAAAGACACGAGAATCCAGCTGATGAAAATTATCTATTTAAATATTGGTGGGAATTCAAACTTCTTGATCAATTTTAAAAAATACAAAAGAAATCTTAAAACGTCTACACATAAAAATGACCACAGAAGGAAAAAAAATTCCCTTTTGTGTATTTTACAGGCTTAAATTTGGAGCTCAATGGCTTTCATTGCCAAATAACAGTAAAGGAATTACTGAAATATTTTGAACAGCTTCGGAATATGAATGTATCTCATGTTAAAATGCTAAAGCATTTTAATGCTGTTAGTTAAGTTTCCTGATATGCGTGCTGCATTATTCCAGCACGTCTACGTATACAGTGTGTAGTCATGACAATGTTCCGTTATCGCTTGACAACTTAAAACTAATTCCATCCCAAAATCTTTTTGGGTTGATTTTGGTGATTGTTATCAGGCCATCCGTCCATTCCATTCATCACTTCGAGGGTTGTCGAGTGCTACTCTTGTCCCATGTTTGGGATAGGTTTGAGGAAGCATGACTTTCTATCTTTAATGATGTGTGATACCAGGAGAGGTAGACTAAGTTTTTATTTATGGGTCAAAGCACTATAGGTGTTTTTTTCAAGAAGATTCATTTTTTTCACTTGGTCAATATCAACACTAGACATATAGAATGAATTTCAGCAAAAGACCATTTTTTGCCGGAAAAGGACACCTTCTATTAAGCCAAATGCCACAAGTAGTGAAAACAATATTTGCTACTTACAAACTTAACTTGTCAAATGAGACTGTCAAATTTTCCAGAAATGATATAATTTAAAGTGACATTTTGGTCAATTGTTGAAACATTTAAAAGTGTTTTCATTGCTGTTGTAGGTTGAATATAATCAGCCAAAAATAATAACCACCAGGGTAATTTGTTTTTAAGAGGATGAAGAGGATGTATAATCTATACATGTTTCACCTTATGTAATTATCCTGCACCAAACCATAACCTCCAACCGTTATAGACACCCAAACATTGTTAAAGACTATCGGTATGGGTGTGAAAAAAAATGGAACAGAGAAGGTACCAAGCTAAGAAACTTTAAAACGTTATGTTTTTGCTTAAATAGGCAAACGGAAGAAACTCAACCAATGCCCACGATTTTAAGCATATGTCGCAACCTATTTCTGCACTTTTTTTAATTTTGAAAATTAATAACATAGTTTAAGATTTTATTTAAAAATGCTATGGAGGAATGGGGTGGTCTGTTGCACTCCTCGAGTTTTTCTCCTGGTGCCAACAAAGTGTGTGATGTGTCGCAAATGATTTTAGGTATTTTTTATATACTTTGAGCCACAGTTTTAGTGAAAAAAAATCGGACACACCACCTTACCCGGGGAACTAGAGCAAGCCCGCCAAAAGTTGAGGGGAGGGGTGACGCCTCCTATACTTTACTATGTAAATTGGTACACCATATTTGCACTCTTTAAAAAGTGTTACTGTTATATAAAAACGGTAGGTTTTTCTTTCTTATTTGATCCCAAAATCCAAATTTTCCTAAAAAATTATTTTAAAAATAAGATGTGTTTTTTTCACCAAATTTTGCAAAAGGCGCCATGCATTATGTCATAGAAGCAAGATGCTGGGAATTTTGGTAATTATTTTGGTATCATGGAAGAGAGAACACAGCTATCATTGCTGTACAAGCCAATTCAAAGGGGGTCTCTGGGAAAATATATGGGGTTACATCAACCCCCCCCCCTCCCCCCACTGTTAGTACATGTTACCAAAAATAACCTGATTAGACGAAGTTAAGCAATATACCGTAATTATTGATAAGCTTGCTATGTAGATTAGAATTAAAGGGTCACGGTCTGATTGCTAATTAGCCTGTCCCCAGAACCCCAGATTTACCGGAAGTGGTCAAAAGTTGGCGTCTATGTAGGAAAGCTACTATTTTTCAGTTACGCTGTGACACTCTAAGGGCTAAAGGACTATTTGGTTTGGATTGTATGAGTGAATATGGATTTACACAGTACTCTATGTGATTACAAAATAAACATTTTCATCTATAACATCAAAAATGGGTTGAAACCTTGGTGCGAAACTTTACAGATGGGGTTAGGGGTTTGAAGGGCCATTCTGTCAAGATGAAAATTTATATACTTAAATAGGGTCATCACCTTTAAACTTAACTTGTACACATGTGCCAATGCTTCACAGCCGGAACTTGATCCTGAAAGCGGCAGAGATGCTTTCTCATGGTTAAGACTGGCATATGAATGGACAATCTATTGTTCAGTTGTTATGTTTATTATACCAATAGTGGTGCCCATAATACTTGCCAAGTTAAAATTGCCCGAATCTTTTTTAGGACGTATCATCTTGTCACAATTTACCTTTGGCTTTGCTTGTCTTGTTCATTTTGGCTTTATGCTAATTAAGGGAGGAAGGGTCTCATCATTCACATTATACAATTACATTGCAATAATTGCTCACAGAAATATGTGTATAGACACAATATTAGACTACTTGTGACTCAAATTTCGAGATGTGGACAAAAATCTATCCAAAATGGCGGCCATGGGATTTATGCAAAATTATTAAGACCTGAACCCAACTCCATGCTGTTAGTAGTAGTACTGTCATAATTGTGTTCACAGACCTTGAAAACATGGGTATAGATACCAAAGTATTCTGGGCTACGAGTCTAGAAATCAAGATATTAACAAAAATCATCAAAAATGGCGTGCATTTGGAATGTATGCAAATTAGGGCATATTTCTGCAACACGGATTTTCTCGGACTTTTAGTATATCATTTTGGGTTTACTTAAGAAATGCATTGTGCAAAAAAACCTTTGATAGCAATTTGTTACGGTAAAACCTCAATTATTCTTGGGACTAAGAGCGAACGTTATTAAGCGAGATAAAACGGATTGACTTAAGTAAAACCGCAATTCCAGAAAGGAGTTTAAATAGTTAAACGTAATTTTTACTTCGTCAAAATGCGTCGAAACTTAAACTAGGTACGGGGCTAGTTTAAGGAAGTGTTTTAAATGTGTGTTTCGTTGAAGTGCACGGCTCATTGAACTGACCAGTTGACAACCAGCAATGGTGAATATCATTCTCGCCCAGTTCGTGTGCGCCTTAAACGCGACGGAAAGCCATGATACAATTAGTGCGCTCAACCATTAAAAACAATAGGGCCTTTCATACACTCATGGTTAGCGTCTTTAAATAACACAAATGTACTCTGTGTTTTAAAATTCCGTTTAAGTAAGCAAATGGTTTAAAAATATTTATAGCGTTTTGCTTAAACACAATTTTAAATACGGCGATTTTAAGCTAAAATTGCGTTAGCTAAACAAGTTTCGGGAATACGGGCATAGGGGCGAATATGTTTTGTAATGGCAAAAAAAGGCTGGGTCTCCCAAATGGCCGGGGATTGCCTATCACCCCCGGGATACCCTACGGAAATATGTATGGAGTCTCACTTTGAAATTTACTATAATACAAACACCGTTCCATTTATTCGTTTACGCTTACCCAAGTGAGGTGGTCGTTTCCATTTGTTTAATTTAAAAGCAGGGTTAAATGTTCCTACATATGAATGTATCCTAAGTTAGAAATGAAAACCAAAAACCCAGCAGAACAAAACTCGGTGACAGTGCGCAACCGATTCAATGTGGGAAGTCTTATTCGACAAATTTGGCAATGCTCTGGTATTCTTGGTTTAGAAATTATTAAAGTGTGATGATGTATTGGACTTAAAAATGCCACAAATCTCTTCGTTTAGGACAACGTTGTAACAACGGCAATTCTAGACAGAAACAATGTAAATAATAATAATAATAATCTTCAAAATAAAGTACGTAGTTAACTGTGAAATTTACCCCAAACATTGTTAAGAGCAAGAGAGAACCATGCACAAAAAGAACAAGGGATATACTGCCTTAAAGTCTACTCAGAGATTTTTGAAATAGAATTTTTGTTGTGTATTATTGCAAATAGTCAACTAGACTAAAGATAGTCTACCTAAAAGCCCAATTCCAAAGTTTGAGGTGTATCGGATTTTTCGTTTCATGATGTAGTAAACATTATGTGTAGTATACAAGGGCCATAGGTACTGTGTATAATAAATTTCCGGATCCGGAAAAGTTATAGAACAAGTTGCGATTTCTATATGAGGACTTCGATTTGAGGCTTAGCTATTTCACCACAGGTGTTTAGATATGGCCAGCATTATGAATATGGAAAAAAAACACAATTTGTGGAAAATTGGGGAGACTCTCGGGAAATCTTGGAGTCAGCTTTTACCGTTTAATGCAGGTCATAGAGTCGTACCTGTTTTCGATATATCTATGGATGTATGTGGTTATTTTCACAGATCA